>NC_046089.1:10077733-10259711 GCF_010993605.1 Petromyzon marinus | reverse complement strand
TCCGTGTCTGTCTGTGTATCTCTGTGTGTGTTTCTCTGTGTCTGTGTCTCTCTGTCTCTCTCTGTGTATCTCCGTGTCTGTCTGTGTATCTCTGTGTCTGTGTCTCTCTGTGTCTCTCTGTGTATCTCCGTGTCTGTCTGTGTCTCTCCGTGTCTCTCCGTGTCTCTCCATGTCTCTCCGTGTCTGTCTGTCTGTGTTCCTCTGTCTGTGTATCTCCGTGTATCTCCGTGTCTCTCCATGTCTCTCCGTGTCTCTCCATGTCACTCCGTGTCTGTCTGTCTGTGTTCCTCTGTGTCTGTGTATCTCCGTGTCTCTCTGTGTATATCCGTGTCTCTCCATATCTCTCCGTGTCTCTCCATGTCACTCCGTGTCTGTCTGTCTGTGTTCCTCTGTGTCTGTGTATCTCCGTGTCTCTCTGTGTATCTCCGTGTCTCTCTGTGTATCTCCGTGTCTGTCTGTGTATCTCCGTGTCTCTGTGTATCTCCGTGTCTCTCTGTGTCTGTCTCTGTATCTCCGTGTCTGTCTGTGTATCTCTGTGTGTGTCTCTCTGTGTCTGTGTCTCTCTGTCTCTCTCTGTGTATCTCCGTGTCTGTCTGTGTATCTCTGTGTCTGTGTCTCTCTGTGTCTCTCTGTGTCTCTCCATGTCTCTCCGTGTCTCTCCGTGTCTGTCTGTCTGTGTTCCTCTGTGTCTGTGTATCTCCGTGTCTGTCTGTGTGTCTCCGTATATCTCCGTGTCTGTGTATCTCCGTTTCTCTGTGTATCTCCTTGTCTCTCTGTGTCTGTCTCTGTATCTCCGTGTCTGTCTGTGTATCTCTGTGTGTGTCTCTCTGTGTCTGTGTCTCTCTGTCTCTCTGTGTATCTCCGTGTCTGTCTGTGTATCTCTGTGTGTGTCTCTCTGTGTCTGTGTCTCTCTGTCTCTCTCTGTGTATCTCTGTGTCTGTCTATGTATCTCTGTGTCTGTGTCTCTCTGTGTCTCTCTGTGTATCTCCGTGTCTGTCTGTGTATCTCTGTGTGTGTCTGTCTGTGTCTCTCTGTCTCTCCGTGTCTCTCTGTGTATCTCCGTGTCTGTCTGTGTATCTCTGTGTCTGTGTCTCTCTGTGTCTCTCTGTGTATCTCCGTGTCTGTCTGTGTATCTCTGTGTCTGTGTCTCTCTGTGTCTCTCTGTGTATCTCCGTGTCTGTCTGTGTATCTCTGTGTGTGTCTGTCTGTGTCTCTCTGTCTCTCCGTGTCTCTCTGTGTATCTCCGTGTCTGTCTGTGTATCTCTGTGTCTGTGTCTCTCTGTGTCTCTCTGTGTATCTCCGTGTCTGTCTATGTATCTCTGTGTCTGTGTCTCTCTGTGTCTCTCTGTGTATCTCCGTGTCTGTCTGTGTATCTCTGTGTGTGTCTGTCTGTGTCTCTCTGTCTCTCCTTGTCTCTCTGTGTATCTCCGTGTCTGTCTGTGTATCTCTGTGTCTGTGTCTCTCTGTGTCTCTCTGTGTATCTCCGTGTCTATCTGTGTATCTCTGTGTCTGTGTCTCTCTGTGTCTGTCTGTGTAGCTCTGTATCTGTGTCTCTCTGTGTATCTCTGTGTATCTCCGTGTGTGTCTGTGTATCTCTGTGTCTGTGTCTCTCTGTGTCTCTCTGTATATCTCCGTGTCTATCTGTGTCTCTCTGTGTCTCTCTGTGTATCTCCGTGTCTGTCTGTGTATCTCTGTGTCTGTGTCTCTCTGTGTATCTCTGTGTCTCTCTGTGTATCTCTGTGTATCTCTGTGTCTCTCTGTCTCTCTGTGTATCTCTGTGTCTGTGTCTCTCTGTGTCTCTCTGTGTATCTCCGTGTCTGTCTGTGTCTCTCTGTGTCTCTCTGTGTATCTCCGTGTCTGTCTGTGTATCTCTGTGTCTGTGTCTCTCTGTCTCTCTGTGTATCTCCGTGTCTGTGTATCTCTGTGTCTGTGTCTCTCTGTGTCTCTTTGTGTATCTCCGTGTCTGTGTCTCTCTGTGTCTCTCTGTGTATCTCCGTGTCTGTCTGTGTATCTCTGTGTCTGTGTCTCTCTGTGTATCTCCGTGTCTCTCTGTGTATCTCTGTGTCTGTGTCTCTCTGTGTCTCTCTGTGTCTCTCTGTGTATCTCTGTGTCTCTCTGTGTATCTCCGTGTCTCTCTGTGTATCTCTGTGTCTGTGTCTCTCTGTGTCTCTCTGTGTATCTCCGTGTCTGTCTGTGTATCTCTGTGTCTGTGTCTGTCTGTGTATCTCTGTGTCTGTGTCTCTCTGTGTATCTCTGTGTCTGTGTATCTCTGTGTCTGTGTCTCTCTGTGTATCTCTGTGTATCTCCGTGTCTGTGTCTCTCTGTGTCTGTGTATCTCTGTGTCTGTGTCTCTCTGTGTCTCTCTGTGTATCTCTGTGTCTGTGTCTCTCTGTGTCTCTCTGTGTCTCTCTGTGTATCTGTGTCTCTCTGTGTATCTCTGTGTCTGTGTATCTCTGTGTCTCTCTGTGTATCTCCGTGTCTCTCTGTGCATCTCTGTGTATCTCTGTGTCTGTGTCTCTCTGTCTCTCTGTGTCTCTCTGTGTATCTCTGTGTCTCTCTGTGTATCTCTGTGTCTGTGTATCTCTGTGTCTCTCTGTGTCTCTCTGTGTCTGTGTCTCTCTGTGTCTCTCTGTGTCTGTGTATCTCTGTGTCTGTGTCTCTCTGTGTATCTCTGTGTCTGTGTATCTCTGTGTCTGTGTATCTCTGTGTCTGTGTCTCTCTGTGTCTCTCTGTGTATCTCCGTGTCTCTCTGTGTCTCTCTGTGTCTGTGTATCTCTGTGTCTCTCTGTGCATCTCCGTATCTCTCTGTGTATCTCCGTGTCTCTCTGTGTATCTCTGTGTCTGTGTCTCTCTGTGTCTCTCTGTGTATCTCCGTGTCTGTGTCTCTCTGTGTATCTCCGTGTCTGTGTCTCTCTATGTCTGTGTATCTCTGTGTCTGTGTCTCTCTGTGTCTCTCTGTGTATCTCTGTGTCTGTGTCTCTCTGTGTCTCTCTGTGTATCTCTGTGTCTCTCTGTGTATCTCTGTGTCTGTGTATCTCTGTGTCTCTCTGTGTATCTCCGTGTCTCTCTGTGCATCTCTGTGTATCTCTGTGTCTGTGTCTCTCTGTCTCTCTGTGTCTCTCTGTGTATCTCTGTGTCTCTCTGTGTATCTCTGTGTCTGTGTATCTCTGTGTCTGTGTATCTCTGTGTCTCTCTGTGTCTCTCTGTGTATCTGTGTCTCTCTGTGTATCTCTGTGTCTGTGTATCTCTGTGTCTGTGTATCTCTGTGTCTGTGTCTCTCTGTGTATCTCTGTGTCTGTGTATCTCTGTGTCTGTGTATCTCTGTGTCTGTGTATCTGTGTCTGTGTCTCTCTGTGTCTCTCTGTGTATATCCGTGTATCTCTGTGTCTCTCTGTGTATCTCCGTATCTCTCTGTGTATCTCCGTGTCTCTCTGTGTATCTCTGTGTCTGTGTCTCTCTGTGTCTCTCTGTGTCTCTCTGTGTCTGTGTCTCTCTGTGTCACTCTGTGTATCTCTGTGTCTGTGTCTCTCTGTGTCTCTCTGTGTATCTCTGTGTCTCTCTGTGTATCTCTGTGTCTGTGTATCTCTGTGTCTCTCTGTGTATCTCCGTGTCTCTCTGTGCATCTCTGTGTATCTCTGTGTCTGTGTCTCTCTGTCTCTCTGTGTCTCTCTGTGTATCTCTGTGTCTCTCTGTGTATCTCTGTGTATCTCTGTGTCTGTGTATCTCTGTGTCTGTGTATCTCTGTGTCTCTCTGTGTCTCTCTGTGTCTGTGTCTCTCTGTGTCTCTCTGTGTCTCTCTGTGTCTGTGTATCTCTGTGTCTGTGTATCTGTGTCTGTGTCTCTCTGTGGATCTCTGTGTCTGTGTATCTCTGTGTCTGTGTATATCTGTGTCTGTGTCTCTCTGTGTCTCTCTGTGTATCTCCGTGTCTCTCTGTGTCTCTCTCTGTCTGTGTATCTCTGTGTCTCTCTGTGTATCTCCGTATCTCTCTGTGCATCTCCGTGTCTCTCTGTGTATCTCTGTGTCTGTGTCTCTCTGTGTCTCTCTGTGTATCTCTGTGTCTGTGTCTCTCTGTGTCTCTCTGTGTCTCTCTGTGTATCTCCGTGTCTGTGTATCTGTGTCTCTCTGTGTCTCTCTGTGTATCTCCGTGTCTCTCTGTGTATCTCTGTGTATCTCTGTGTCTCTCTGTGTATCTCTGTCTCTCTCTGTGTATCTCTGTATCTCTGTGTCTGTGTCTCTCTGTGTATCTCCGTGTCTCTCTGTGTATCTCTGTATCTCCGTGTCTCTCTGTGTATCTCTGTGTATCTCTGTGTATCTCCGTGTCTCTCTGTGTATCTCCGTGTCTCTCTGTGTATCTCTGTGTATCTCCGTGTCTCTCTGTGTATCTCCGTGTCTCTCTGTGTATCTCTGTGTCTGTGTCTCTCTGTGTATCTCCGTGTCTCTCCGTGTCTCTCTGTGTCTCTGTGTATCTCCGTGTCTGTCTGTGTATCTCTGTGTCTGTGTCTCTCTGTGTATCTCCGTGTCTGTCTGTGTATCTCTGTGTCTGTGTCTCTCCGTGTCTGTCTGTGTATCTCTGTGTCTGTGTCTCTCCGTGTCTCTCTGTGTATCTCCGTGTCTGTCTGTGTATCTCTGTGTCTGTGTCTCTCTGTGTCTCTCTCTGTCTCTCTGTGTCTCTCTGTGTATCTCTGTGTATCTCTGTGTATCTCTGTGTCTGTGTCTCTCTGTGTCTCTCTGTGTATCTCCGTGTCTCTCTGTGTCTGTGTCTCTCTGTGTATCTCCGTGTCTCTCTGTGTATCTCTGTGTCTCTCTGTGTATCTCTGTGTCTGTGTATCTCTGTGTCTGTGTCTCTCTGTGTATCTCTGTGTCTGTGTATCTCTGTGTCTCTCTGTGTATCTCTGTGTCTGTGTGTCTCCGTGTCTCTCTGTGTATCTCTGTGTCTCTCTGTGTATCTCTGTGTCTCTCTGTGTATCTCCGTGTCTCTCTGTGTCTGTGTATCTCCGTGTCTGTGTCTCTCTGTGTGTCTCCGTGTCTGTCTGTGTCTCTCCGTGTCTCTCTGTGTATCTCTGTGTCTGTGTCTCTCTGTGTATCTCTGTGTATCTCCGTGTCTCTCTGTGTATCTCCGTGTCTGTGTCTCTCTGTGTCTGTGTCTGTGTATCTCCGTGTCTCTCTGTGTATCTCCGTGTCTGTGTCTCTCTGTGTCTCTCTGTGTATCTCTGTGTATCTCTGTCTCTCTGTGTCTCTCTGTGTCTCCGTGTCTCTCTGTGTATCTCTGTGTCTCTCTGTGTCTCTCTGTGTATCTCCGTGTCTCTCTGTATCTCTCTGTGTGTCTCCGTGTCTCTCTGTGTCTCTCTGTGTATCTCTGTGTCTCTCTGTGTGTCTCTGTGTCTCTCTGTGTCTCTCTGTGTATCTCCGTGTCTGTGTATCTCCGTGTCTGTGTCTCTCTGTGTCTCTCTGTGTCTCTCTGTCTATCTCCGTGTCTCTCTGTGTCTCTCTGTGTCTCTCTCTGTGTCTCTCCGTGTCTGTGTCTCTCTCTGTGTCTCTGTGTCTCTCTGTGTCTCCGTGTCTCTCTGTGTATCTCTGTGTCTGTGTCTCTCTGTGTCTCTCTGTGTATCTCCGTGTCTCTCTGTATCTCTCTGTGTGTCTTCGTGTCTCTCTGTGTATCTCTGTGTCTCTCTGTGTATCTCTGTGTCTGTGTGTCTCCGTGTCTCTCTGTGTATCTCTGTGTCTCTCTGTGTATCTCTGTGTCTCTCTGTGTATCTCCGTGTCTCTCTGTGTCTGTGTATCTCCGTGTCTGTGTCTCTCTGTGTGTCTCCGTGTCTGTCTGTGTCTCTCCGTGTCTCTCTGTGTATCTCTGTGTCTGTGTCTCTCTGTGTATCTCTGTGTATCTCCGTGTCTCTCTGTGTATCTCCGTGTCTGTGTCTCTCTGTGTCTGTGTCTGTGTATCTCCGTGTCTCTCTGTGTATCTCCGTGTCTGTGTCTCTCTGTGTCTCTGTGTCTCTCTGTGTATCTCTGTGTATCTCTGTCTCTCTGTGTCTCTCTGTGTCTCCGTGTCTCTCTGTGTATCTCTGTGTCTCTCTGTGTCTCTCTGTGTATCTCCGTGTCTCTCTGTATCTCTCTGTGTGTCTCCGTGTCTCTCTGTGTCTCTCTGTGTATCTCTGTGTCTCTCTGTGTGTCTCTGTGTCTCTCTGTGTCTCTCTGTGTATCTCCGTGTCTGTATATCTCCGTGTCTGTGTCTCTCTGTGTCTCTCTGTCTATCTCCGTGTCTCTCTGTGTCTCACTGTGTCTCTCTCTGTGTCTCTCCGTGTCTGTGTCTCTCTCTGTGTCTCTGTGTCTCTCTGTGTCTCCGTGTCTCTCTGTGTATCTCTGTGTCTGTGTCTCTCTGTGTCTCTCTGTGTATCTCCGTGTCTCTCTGTATCTCTCTGTGTCTTCGTGTCTCTCTGTGTATCTCTGTGTCTCTCTGTGTCTCTCTGTGTCTCTCTGTGTATCTCCGTGTCTGTGTCTCTCTCTGTGTCTCTGTGTCTCTCTGTGTCTCCGTGTCTCTCTGTGTATCTCTGTGTCTGTGTCTCTCTGTGTCTTTCTGTGTATCTCCGTGTCTCTCTGTATCTGTGTGTCTCCGTGTCTCTCTGTGTCTCTCTGTGTATCTCTGTGTCTCTCTGTGTCTCTCTGTGTATCTCCGTGTCTGTGTATCTCCGTGTCTGTGTCTCTCTGTGTCTCTCTGTCTATCTCCGTGTCTCTCTGTGTCTCTCTGTGTCTCTCTCTGTCTCTCTGTGTATCTCCGTGTCTGTGTCTCTCTCTGTGTATCTCTGTGTCTGTCTCTCTCCGTGTCTCTCTGTGTGTGTCTGTGTCTCTCCGTGTCTCTCTGTATCTGTGTCTGTGTATCTCTGTGTCTGTCTCTCTCCGTGTCTCTCTGTGTGTGTGTGTGTGTCTCTCCGTGTCTCTCTGTATCTCTGTGTCTGTGTATCTCTGTGTCTCTCTCTGTCTCTCCGTGTCTCTCCCCACGCCTCCGCACAGCGCAGGATGTGAGGCAGCGTAAGGAACCACAGAGCCAGGGAGGGGAGGACACGGAGGGCGGCTTGCAACGTCATACCGAGACTCACACCGCGATGACGTCACCCATGAGCTCGTGACGTCAACGCGCCGCTGCTCACGCGTTGTGACGTCACGTGAAGACATTCGCTGTGGACCCGCGTGGTCAACCGTTGCGCGCTGCGCCCCTTCAACAGAAGAGGAGGAGGAACAGCAAAACGCCACGGACTCTCTCTCTCTCTCTACGGAAGCCCTCTCGTGACAGCAGAGCTCGACGTTGGCATCGAGCTCCTGAGCGCCTTGCCGCCTGGCATCGTTCGTGGGGCGTAGAGAGCTGGGGCCAAGTCGCGGGCGGGCGAGCGGAGCGACGAGGTCCTTCCCCCCCCCCCCCCCCGCCGCCGCACCTCCGATTAGCGCGGTTGGCTACGTATGGTGCAGAAGAGGTTCGACGTGCAAATACATACACGTGCTTACGTCCTCCCATGGCCTCGGTCGAAGCCCCCCCCGCGATCGCAGCCGCAGCGACGTCGCCACCTGCAGCGAAACCGCGGTGCATCCGCGACGAGGTCACGCCGACCCGCTCCGCGCCTGCCGTGACTTCACGGGACGAAGATTCCCCCCGGCCCGTGTAGCCTTCACGGCCTTTTGTGCCGAGCGACGTTCGCGAGCGGCGGCTATGAAGGCCGGCACGGCGCGCGAAGGGGGTCGGTGGCCAGGGCCACGCCCGGCCACCTTTGTCTCCCCAGCGGCCACGCTTTACGCACCGCGCCGGGCGCTCGTTTGAGGCCGCGCCGACCGAGGCGAGGCCCGGCGTCCGGGTTCAGACAATCGCTGCCGTTTTGCGGGTCGGCCGCGAGCGGCGAATCGGACTCGGCTCTCGCGGAGACGCGGACGCGTTCGGATCGCCGCGCGGCGCCACCGCCACCGCCGCGACGACGCCGCCGCCGGCCGCCGAGCGGCGCCGCCCGCGCGCCCGCGCCATGACGCGCGGCCCCTGCGTGCTCGGGGTGATGGTGCTGACCGCTGCCCTCTTCGCGCTCTCCCTCGTCTCCTACGTGCGCGTCAGGGCCCCCGGGGGCGCCCTGCGGAGGGGCGGCGGGGGGGGCCCGGGGGGAGGCGCCCGGAGGGGGGGCCTCGGAGGGGCAGGGGGGGGGCCCCACAGAGGGCGCGCCTCTCGACTCTACGCGCTGCACTCCGGGTTCAGGTGGGTCGCCGTGAACTTGACCTCTCATGGCGCCAACCTCTGACCCCCATCACCTCGTTCCCAGCGTCGTAAACCTCAAAGATTTCGGATTTCTGGGAGGCTCAAACAGTGGCCAAGTGGTGTGGACTTGGCAGCCCTTCCCCCTACCAACTTTTTACATAACCCCGCCCACCGAACCACTAGCCACGCCCACTGCCCCCCAATATTTCGAGTGGAGGAACCCATTGTGGTGCTGTGGTTATCGTCGTGGTTGTTAAACTAAACTATATATTTCAAATTTTAGCGGGTAAAAACCCACTGGAGATATACAGCTCTTTTTTTTTCAGAAGCGACCTGCCCACAAATGATAGCTCAACGAAGTGGCTTATCAAGCATGTTTCTAAACCCATGCTTCTAAATGTGAAGGCAAAGAAAACCGGAGGACCCGGAGAAATATCCATGCAACCACGGGGAGAGTGAACACGCAAACTCCAAATCTACAGCAGGTGTCAGGGTTGGAATGGACCCCACAACCAGCTGTGTACCAAGCGAGGTAGTTAACATCCTGCCACCGTGGCACCCACTGTTGTTGGTTATCGTGGTTGTTGTTGAAGCCAGGAGGTTTTAAACACTGGGGCAGAAACCAACATTTCACAAAATCCCCATTGGAGAGAGAGACATTACGAACCCACGGAGACTGTCCAGGCCAGTGTTCTTCACTGCAAGGCCTGCGGGCCACTGGTGGCCCCTGGTGGCCTTTAGTGCGGCCGCTGACATGCGGCCCCCGACAATAAACAGATGTGAAACCCCCTCCCCCCACCCCCCCATCATCGTCGTGCTGTCAAACACAGTGGTTTCAAATGTGTGGCGGCCCTCGCACTGATGTCTCATCGGCGAAAGTGCCCCCCCCCCTCTGAAAATTAGTGAACACTGAGCCAAACCCTGTGACCCCTGACCTTGACGTCACGCCGTGACCCATGCCCCAGGCCGCACATGTCCCTGGGGCCATGGGAGACTCCGCACGCGCGGAGACCGCGACCCTGGCAGCACAGCCCCCAGGCGGTGCAACAACTCCGGTGAGACGCAACAACACCACCACCACTACTCCACACTCCTACCACCATCACCATTACACCCAACCACCACCACACTACCACCACCACACCACACAGTCACCACCACACCACACTACCACCACCACACCACACAGCCACCACTACACACAACCACCACCACACTACCACCACCACACCACACAGTCACCACTACACACAACCACCACTACACCACACTACTATCACCACCACACCACACAGCCACCACTACACACAACCACAACACACTACTACCACCACCACACCACACAGCCACCACCACACCACACAGCCACCACACTACATGTCAGTCACCATTGCACTCAACTTCAACCACAACAGCCACCAACCACAACACACATGTCCGCCCCTCCCCCCCCCCCCAGGGAGGAGCTGTCTCACTTCGTGGACGCGGTGCGGGGGTTCTCGCTAACGCGTGGCGACGTGAGCGAGGGGCAGCTCCTGCACTTCACCTACTCCCCTCCCCGCTACGTGTACCCCGCTTCCCAGGCCCTGCGCTCCCTGCTCCCCCTCACTCCCCCGCTACAGGTTCCCCACCCACTCACCTACCCACTCACCTACCCACTCACCTAACCACTCACCCAACCACTCACCTACCGACTGACCTACCCACTCACCCAACCACTCACCCACCCACTCACCTAACCACTCACCCTCTCACCCACTCACCTACCCACTCACCCAACCACTCACCTACCGACTGACCTACCCACTCACCCAACCAATCACCCACCCACTCACATAACCACTCACCCTCTCACCCACTCACCTACCCACTCACCTTCCCACTCACCCACCCACTCATTTACCCACTCACCTACCCACTCACCTACCCACTCACCTAACCACTCACCCTCTCACCCACGCACCTTCCCATTCACCCAACCACTCACCTAGCGACTGACCTACCTACTCACCCAACAAATCACCCACTCACCTAACCACTCACCCTCTCACCTACTCACCTACCCACTCACCTTCCCACTCACCCAACCACTCACCTACCCACTCACCCACCCACTCATTTACCCACTCACCTACCCACTCACCCATCCACTCATTTACCCACTCGCCCAACCACTCACCTACCCACTCACCAAACCACTCACCCACTCACCTTCCCACTCACCCAACCACTCACCTACCGACTGACCTACCTACTCACCCAAACAATCACCCACCCACTCACCTAACCACTCACCCTCTCACCTCACCTACCCACTCACCTTCCCACTCACCCAACCACTCACCTACCCACTCACCCACCCACTCATTTACCCACCCACCTACCCACTCACCCACCCACTCATTTACCCACTTGCCCAACCACTCACCTACCCACTCACCAAACCACTCACCCACTCACCTTCCCACTCACCCAACCACTCACCTACCGACTGACCTACCTACTCACCCAACCAATAACCCACCCACTCACCTAACCACTCACCCACTCATCTACACACTCACCTTCCCACTCATCCAACCACTCACCTACCGACTGACCTACCTACTCACCCAACCAATCATCCTCTCACCTACTCACCTACCCACTCACCTTCCCACTCACCCAACAACTCACCTACCCACTCACCCACCCACTCATTTACCCACTCACCTACCCACACACCCACCCACCCACTCATTTACCCATTCACCCTCTCACCCACTCACCTTCCCACTCACCCAACCAATCACCCACCCATTCACATAACCACTCACCCTCTCACCCACTCACCTACCCACTCACCTTCCTACTCACCCAACAACTCACCTACCCACTCACCCACCCACTCATTTACCCACTCAACCTCTCACCCACTCACCTTCCCACTCACCCAACCACTCACCTTCCCACTCACCTTCCCACTCACCTACCCACTCACCCACCCACTGACCTACCCACCCGCCCGCCCACTCACTGTGCCTGTGTGCGCGTGCAGGCGTGTGGGCGGCTGCCCTCGTGCGCCGTGGTGGGCAGCAGCGGGCTGCTCCGGGGCAGCGGCTGCGGTCGCGAGATCGACGCCCACACCTTCGTGATTCGCTGCAACTTTGCCCCGACGGGGGGCATCCGCTATGGCCCGGACGTGGGCAACCTCACCAACCTCACCACCTTCAATCCGAGGTGAGCCGCCAACCTCTGGCACGCTCACCGCTCACCGCTCACCGGCCGCCTTCTCCGCGTCGTCTTCTCCCTGAGTTCTATCACGACTCTCTGCACTCCCCCCATTCCTCGACCCCCCCCCCCCGCCCTCGATGCCCCCCCCCCCCCGCCCTCAATGCCCCCCCCCCACCGGCCCACGCCCGCCGGCCCCTCCTCAGTATCCTGGAGACCGCCTACGGGGGGCTGCTCACGGAGCCGGACCGCGCTCGGTTCCGCTCGCGCTTGGCGGCGCTGGGGCACGCCCTCCTGTGGGTGCCGGCGTTCCTCTTCCACACGAGCGCCCACGTCACCCGCGCACTCACAGACTTCTTCCTAGAGCCCGGTGAGCGCCGCACTCCGCCCACTCACCACGTCACTCACTCACCACGTCACTCACCACGTCACTCACTCACCACGTCACCCGCGCACTCACAGACTTCTTCCTAGAGCCCGGTGAGCGCCGCACTCCGCCCACTCACCACGTCACTCACTCACCACGCCACTCACCACGTCACTCACTCACTCACTCACCACGTCACTCACTCACTCACCACGTCACTCACTCACCACGTCACTCACCACGTCACTCACTCACCACGTCACCCGCGCACTCACAGACTTCTTCCTAGAGCCCGGTGAGCGCCGCACTCCGCCCACTCACCACGTCACTCACTCACCACGTCACTCACCACGTCACTCACTCACCACGTCACTCATCACGTCACTCACTCACCACGTCACCCGCGCACTCACAGACTTCTTCCTAGAGCCCGGTGAGCGCCGCACTCCGCCCACTCACCACGTCACTCACTCAACACGTCACTCACAACGTCACTCACTCACCACGTCACTCATCACGTCACTCACTCACCACGTCACCCGCGCACTCACAGACTTCTTCCTAGAGCCCGGTGAGCGCCGCACTCCGCCCACTCACCACGTCACTCACTCACTCACTCACCACGTCACTCACCACGTCACTCACTCACTCACCACGTCACTCACTCACTCACCACGTCACTCACTCACCACGTCACTCACCACGTCACTCACTCACCACGTCACCCGCGCACTCACAGACTTCTTCCTAGAGCCCGGTGAGCGCCGCACTCCGCCCACTCACCACGCCACTCACTCACCACGTCACTCACCACGCCACTCACTCACCACGCCACTCACTCACCACGCCACTCACTCACCACGCCACTCACTCACCACGCCACTCACTCACCACGCCACTCACTCACCACGCCACTCGCGCACTCACAGACTTCTTCCTAGAGCCCGGTGAGCGCCGCACTCCGCCCACTCACCACGTCACTCACTCACCACGTCACTCATCACGTCACTCACTCACCACGTCACCCGCGCACTCACAGACTTCTTCCTAGAGCCCGGTGAGCGCCGCACTCCGCCCACTCACCACGTCACTCACTCACCACGTCACTCACCACGTCACTCACTCACCACGTCACCCGCGCACTCACAGACTTCTTCCTAGAGCCCGGTGAGCGCCGCACTCCGCCCACTCACCACGTCACTCACTCACCACGTCACTCACCACGTCACTCACTCACCACGTCACTCATCACGTCACTCACTCACCACGTCACCCGCGCACTCACAGACTTCTTCCTAGAGCCCGGTGAGCGCCGCACTCCGCCCACTCACCACGCCACTCACCACGTCACTCACCACGTCACTCACTCACCACGTCACCCGCGCACTCACAGACTTCTTCCTAGAGCCCGGTGAGCGCCGCACTCCGCCCACTCACCACGTCACTCACTCACCACGTCACTCACCACGTCACTCACTCACCACGTCACTCACCACGTCACTCACTCACCACGTCACCCGCGCACTCACAGACTTCTTCCTAGAGCCCGGTGAGCGCCGCACTCCGCCCACTCACCACGTCACTCACCACGTCACTCACCACGTCACTCACCACGTCACTCACTCACCACGTCACCCGCGCACTCACAGACTTCTTCCTAGAGCCCGGTGAGCGCCGCACTCCGCCCACTCACCACGTCACTCACTCACCACGCCACTCACCACGTCACTCACCACGTCACTCACTCACCACGTCACTCACTCACCACGTCACGCACTCACCACGTCACTCACTCACCACGTCACCCGCGCACTCACAGACTTCTTCCTAGAGCCCGGTGAGCGCCGCACTCCGCCCACTCACCACGTCACTCACTCACTCACCACGTCACTCACTCACCACGTCACTCACCACGTCACTCACTCACCACGTCACCCGCGCACTCACAGACTTCTTCCTAGAGCCCGGTGAGCGCCGCACTCCGCCCACTCACCACGTCACTCACTCACCACGCCACTCACCACGTCACTCACCACACACTCACCACTCACTCACCACATCACTCACCACGTCACTCACGCACCACGTCACCCGCGCACTCACAGACTTCTTCCTAGAGCCCGGTGAGCGCCGCACTCCGCCCACTCACCACGTCACTCACTCACCACGTCACTCACCACGTCACTCACTCACTCACCACGTCACTCACTCACCACGTCACTCACCACGTCACTCACTCACCACGTCACCCGCGCACTCACAGACTTCTTCCTAGAGCCCGGTGAGCGCCGCACTCCGCCCACTCACCACGTCACTCACTCACCACGTCACTCACCACGTCACTCACTCACTCACCACGTCACTCACTCACTCACCACGTCACTCACTCACCACGTCACTCACCACGTCACTCACTCACCACGTCACCCGCGCACTCACAGACTTCTTCCTAGAGCCCGGTGAGCGCCGCACTCCGCCCACTCACCACGTCACTCACTCACCACGTCACTCACCACGTCACTCACTCACCACGTCACTCACTCACCACGTCACTCACCACGTCACTCACTCACCACGTCACCCGCGCACTCACAGACTTCTTCCAAGAGCCCGGTGAGCGCCGCACTCCGCCCACTCACCACGTCACTCACTCACCACGTCACTCACCACGTCACTCACTCACTCACCACGTCACTCACTCACCACGTCACTCACCACGTCACTCACTCACCACGTCACCCGCGCACTCACAGACTTCTTCCTAGAGCCCGGTGAGCGCCGCACTCCGCCCACTCACCACGTCACTCACTCACCACGTCACTCACCACGTCACTCACTCACTCACCACGTCACTCACTCACCACGTCACTCACTCACCACGTCACTCACCACGTCACTCACTCACCACGTCACCCGCGCACTCACAGACTTCTTCCTAGAGCCCGGTGAGCGCCGCACTCCGCCCACTCACCACGTCACTCACTCACCACGTCACTCACCACGTCACTCACTCACCACGTCACTCACTCACCACGTCACCCGCGCACTCACAGACTTCTTCCTAGAGCCCGGTGAGCGCCGCACTCCGCCCACTCACCACGTCACTCACTCACCACGTCACTCACTCACTCACCACGTGACTCACCACGTCACTCACTCACCACGTCACCCGCGCACTCACAGACTTCTTCCTAGAGCCCGGTGAGCGCCGCACTCCGCCCACTCACCACGTCACTCACTCACCACGCCACTCACCACGTCACTCACCACACACTCACCACGTCACTCACTCACTCACTCACCACGTCACTCACTCACCACGCACTCACCACGTCACTCACCACGCACTCACCACGTCACTCACTCACCACGTCACTCACTTACCACGCACTCACCACGCACTCACTGACTTCTTCCTAGAGCCCGGTGAGCGCCGCACTCCGCCCACTCACCACGCCACCCGGGCACTTCAACACGCACTCACCACGTCACTCACTCACCACGTCACTCACTCACCACGTCACACTCGTCATGCACTCACCACGTCACTCACTCACCACGCACTCACCACATCACTCACTCACCACGCACTCACCACGTCACTCACTCACCACACACTCACCACGTCACTCACCATGTCACTCACTCACTCGCCACGCACTCACCACATCACTCACTCATTCACCACACTCACCACGTCACTCACCACGTCACTCACTCACTCGCCACGCACTCACCATGTCATTCACTCACCACATCACTCACCACGCACTCACGACGTCACTCACTCACCACGTCACTCACTCACCACGTCACTCACCATGTCACTCACTCACCACGTCACTCACTCACTCCGCACTCACCACTCACTCATCACGTCACGTCACTGACTCGCCACGCACTCACCACGTCACTCACCACGTCACTCACTGACTCGCCACGCACTCACCACGTCACTCACCACGTCACTCACTGACTCGCCACGCACTCACCACGTCACTCACTCACTACGCACTCACCACATTACTCACCACGTCACTCACTCACTCACCACGTCACTCACTCACCACACACTCACTCACCACGTCACTCACTCACCACGCACTCACTCACCACGTCACTCACTCACCACGCACTCACCACGCACTCACCACGTCACTCACTCACCACGCATTCACCACGTCACTCACTCACCACGTCACTCACTCACTCACCACGCACTCACCACGTCACTCACTCACCACGCACTCACCACGTCACTCACTCACTCACCACCTCACTCACTCACTCACCACGTCACTCACTCACCACGCACTCACTCACTCACCACGTCACTCACCACGTCACTCACTCACCACGTCACTCACTACTCACCACATCACTCACTCACTACGTCACTCACTACTCACTCACCAGATCACTCACTCGCCACGCACTCACCACGTCACTCACCACCCACACACTCACCACGCACTCACCACATCATTCACTCGTCACGTCACTCGCACGTCACTCGCACGTCACTCACCACATCACTCACTCGCCACACGTAGATTGGAATGAGTTGTGCTTGGAGTTGTGTCGGTGGTGGCGATATTGTGCTTGTTGTTGCTCGCGATGTTGTGCTTGTACTGGTGGTTGTTGTTGTTGTTGCTCGCGATGTTGTGCTTGTACTGGTGGTTGTTGCAGTTGTGCTGGTGGTGGTTGTTGTTGGTGAGTTACGTTCTCTGGTGTGACTCAGGCCACAGAGAGATTCACGATGGAGACGGGGAGCAGCAGGGCGACGATGCGGACGATGGCCACAACCACACCGACTCAGACGTCATTCGGGTTCGCCTCGCCTGGCCTGGCGACATCGTCACCAATATCACCCGGTACGGTCCCATCAACACCAACAACCGCCATTCGCCACTAAGTGGCGGTGACGTCGCCACGACGCTTGTGCCAGGCCACGTGCGCGTTGAGGCCACGTGAAGTGTCGAACGCCCGCTGGCAGGAGGTCACGGGGGCAGACCCAGCAGGTGCCACGGGTCGACTGAGATAACCATCACCACCGTCACTTCCACCATCAACGTCACCAACATCAACATCGCTACTAACAGGTTCTGGCGCCCCGACGGCCCGTCTCCCTGTGCCCCCCCCCCCCCACCCCGTGTCCTCTGCATCTTCCAGGTTCTGGGGGGGGCACCAGGGGTCTGTCTCCCCGCATCTCCCCGTGTGTCCCCCCTTGTCTCCGCGTCTCCCAGATTCCAGCGCACCAAGGGTGTCTCCCCTCGCGTCCCAGGTTCTGGCGCACCAAGGGCGTCTGTCCCCACGTCTCCGCGTGTCTCCCCTCGCGTCCCAGGTTCTGGCGCACCAAGGGTGTCTGTCCCCACGTCTCCGCGTGTCTCCCCTCGCGTCCCAGGTTCTGGCGCACCAAGGGTGTCTGTCCCCACGTCTCCGCGTGTCTCCCCTCGCGTCCCAGGTTCTGGCGCACCAAGGGCGTCTGTCCCCACGTCTCCGCGTGTCTCCCCTCGCGTCCCAGGTTCTGGCGCACCAAGGGCGTCTGTCCCCACGTCTCCGCGTGTCTCCCCTCGCGTCCCAGGTTCTGGCGCACCAAGGGCGTCTGTCCCCACGTCTCCGCGTGTCTCCCCTCGCGTCCCAGGTTCTGGCGCACCAAGGGTGTCTGTCCCCACGTCTCCGCGTGTCTCCCCTCGCGTCCCAGGTTCTAGCGCACCAAGGGCGTCTGTCCCCACGTCTCCGCGTGTCTCCCCTCGCGTCCCAGGTTCTAGCGCACCAAGGGCGTCTGTCCCCACGTCTCCGCGTGTCTCCCCTCGCGTCCCAGGTTCTGGCGCACCAAGGGCGTCTGTCCCCACGTCTCCGCGTGTCTCCCCTCGCGTCCCAGGTTCTGGCGCACCAAGGGCGTCTGTCCCCACGTCTCCGCGTGTCTCCCCTCGCGTCCCAGGTTCTGGCGCACCAAGGGCGTCTGTCCCCACGTCTCCGCGTGTCTCCCCTCGCGTCCCAGGTTCTGGCGCACCAAGGGTGTGTCCCCCCTTGTCTCCGCGTCTCCCAGATTCTAGCGCACCAAGGGCGTCTGTCCCCACGTCTCCGCGTGTCTCCCCTCGCGTCCCAGGTTCTGGCGCACCAAGGGCGTCTGTCCCCACGTCTCCGCGTGTCTCCCCTCGCGTCCCAGGTTCTGGCGCACCAAGGGCGTCTGTCCCCACGTCTCCGCGTGTCTCCCCTCGCGTCCCAGGTTCTGGCGCACCAAGGGCGTCTGTCCCCACGTCTCCGCGTGTCTCCCCTCGCGTCCCAGGTTCTGGCGCACCAAGGGCGTCTGTCCCCACGTCTCCGCGTGTCTCCCCTCGCGTCCCAGGTTCTGGCGCACCAAGGGCGTCTGTCCCCACGTCTCCGCGTGTCTCCCCTCGCGTCCCAGGTTCTGGCGCACCAAGGGCGTCTGTCCCCACGTCTCCGCGTGTCTCCCCTCGCGTCCCAGGTTCTGGCGCACCAAGGGCGTCTGTCCCCACGTCTCCGCGTGTCTCCCCTCGCGTCCCAGGTTCTGGCGCACCAAGGGCGTCTGTCCCCACGTCTCCGCGTGTCTCCCCTCGCGTCCCAGGTTCTGGCGCACCAAGGGCGTCTGTCCCCACGTCTCCGCGTGTCTCCCCTCGCGTCCCAGGTTCTGGCGCACCAAGGGCGTCTGTCCCCACGTCTCCGCGTGTCTCCCCTCGCGTCCCAGGTTCTGGCGCACCAAGGGCGTCTGTCCCCACGTCTCCGCGTGTCTCCCCTCGCGTCCCAGGTTCTGGCGCACCAAGGGCGTCTGTCCCCACGTCTCCGCGTGTCTCCCCTCGCCTCCCAGGTTCTGGCGCACCAAGGGCGTCTGTCCCCACGTCTCCGCGTGTCTCCCCTCGCCTCCCAGGTTCTGGCGCACCAAGGGCGTCTGTCCCCACGTCTCCGCGTGTCTCCCCTCGCGTCCCAGGTTCTGGCGCACCAAGGGCGTCTGTCCCCACGTCTCCGCGTGTCTCCCCTCGCGTCCCAGGTTCTGGCGCACCAAGGGCGGCTGTCCCCACGTCTCCGCGTGTCTCCCCTCGCGTCCCAGGTTCTGGCGCACCAAGGGCGTCTGTCCCCACGTCTCCGCGTGTCTCCCCTCGCGTCCCAGGTTCTGGCGCACCAAGGGCGTCTGTCCCCACGTCTCCGCGTGTCTCCCCTCGCGTCCCAGGTTCTGGCGCACCAAGGGCGTCTGTCCCCACGTCTCCGCGTGTCTCCCCTCGCGTCCCAGGTTCTGGCGCACCAAGGGCGTCTGTCCCCACGTCTCCGCGTGTCTCCCCTCGCGTCCCAGGTTCTGGCGCACCAAGGGCGTCTGTCCCCACGTCTCCGCGTGTCTCCCCTCGCGTCCCAGGTTCTGGCGCACCAAGGGGCTGTCCCCCAAGCGGCTGAGCACGGGGCTGCTCATGGCGTCGCTGTGCGCCTCGCTCTGCGACCGCACCGACCTCTACGGCTTCTGGCCCTTCGCCTGGGACCCCCGCACCGGTGGCCCCATCCCCTACCACTACTACGACGCACCAGGGGCCAAGTTCAGCACGCGCTGGCAGGAGTCGCACCAGCTGCCCCTCGAGTTTCAACTCCTGCGCTCCCTGCACGCCCACGGGGCCCTCCGCCTGCGCCTCGAGGCCTGCGCCCAACCCCCTGCGGCGCGAGGGGGGGGCTCCTAAACCCAGCTGAGGAGTCCGGTGGCGTGGGGGGGGGGCCGGCGGCATCACGGGACGAGGAATCCATTCGGGAATCTCGCACGGACAGCGGCGGCGGCGGCGGCGGTGCAGCTCCTCTCAAAGTTATTCGAGGACATAACCCGTGGAAGCGGATATCAGAGGGCTACCTCCGAGATCTCTCTTCCGGCGTCTTCTGCTCCACACGCAGCAGAGAGCGGCACTGACCCACGCTCCCTGCCATACGAGAGTGGTGCCCCGTCGCGCGACGGTATTTTAATTCTTAAGAGGTGGAATTTTTGCGAAGCTCAGCGCAGAAGCAGGTTGGACGCGCGAGTCCATGGGGTTAGGGATCGTGCCATCGTGGACGCGGCCGTGAAGCGCCGAGCCGCTAGGGGAGGGGTGGTCGATGCGAGGCTGGATTAGTAGTAGCCACAGCTGTAGGCGAGAGTCTGGATACTGGATGTGGTGTTGCTGGTGTGAATATTTTGTATTGTTCTAAGGGAAGGGCGCAATTACCGATCGCAAGGCGCAGTCGTGCGCACTCACACACCGCCGTCAGACAAGTCTCCACTAGAGGCCGCTCTCTACAGCCCCTCTGGAGTAGCGCTGTTTGGCCTACTCTTCCACTCTGGCCAGCGCGTCTCGGTAAAAGATGCACGGAGTTACCCACATTTTATCCCACCATGCGGCCATCGTGTGGTGGGATCAAGTATGGCTAACTCCCCGCCTCTTTTTACCGAGACTCGCTAGGCCGGCGTGGAAGAGTAGACCAAATACCGCGGACCTGCCGATCAAACTTCACTGCGGTGAAAGCCATTCATTCACACTGCTGCTGGGGGGGGGGGGGGCAGGGGCTATGGGCAGGGCGGTGGGGGGCCGTGGAAGCGGGGGCGGGGGGGTGCTTACCCAGGGCAACCTGGGGGCACAGCTGTAGTGGTGGCGTTTTTAATTATTGCTCACCAATCGCAATTCCTTTTGTACGCACCGATAGCAACAACCCACCCCCCACCCAATTATTTAATGGATTGTTGCGCAGCAACGGTTGGGGTGGAGCAGAGGCAGCACAACCCCCTCCACAAGCTCGCCATCTGCCCCCCCCCCCACACTGTGGATAGCTTTGGGGGGGGGGGGGGCTTGGCTGTGTGGGGGTTTTTGTGGCCCTCTCCTCGTCGTGTACAGCAGCTGTCTGATTAAAGAGCGCTCAGTCAAGTGACCTCGCCAATGCGTCATCATTCTCACCATGATCATCATCATTCTTACTATCATCGTGGTCATCATCATCCTTATTAGCGGTTTCATTTGTTTTACTTTCACAAAATTTCACATTTCACCTGCAAAATCGCGCGAGATGGGAACAAGTCTGACACAAGACGGGAATTCTGGGTCTTGCGCCGCGTGCAGAGCAAGAGAGGGAGAGACAGGAGACGATGGGGGGGGGGGGGGATGGAGGTTGGGTCAGGGGGTTACGTGTCAGGGGGGAGCTCCGAGGCGAGGTAGTAGCCGTGGGCGAGCACGTGGGCGAGCACGGTGAGGTAGCGGGAGACGCGGCGTGTCGCTGGCACGAGGACTCGCTCCACCAGCCGTAGCCTGGCTCGCTCCCTCCCCGGAACACTCGCAGAGGAGTCACTCGCAGAGTTACTCAGAGAGCCACTCGCCGCGTCACTCGCCGCGTCACTCGCCGACACACTCGCCGAGTCACTCACTCCCTCCTCGCTCCTCCTCCTCCTCCTCACCCCCCTCCCTCCACTCTCCTCCTCTCGCCACCTCTCTCGCGATGTGGGTTGTGTGCGTCCCGTGGTGGGCTCCGTGGGGCTGCCCCTCGCGGGCGGCGCCAGCCGCTGCTGCACGAGGGCGAGGAACGCGAGGGCGAAGTCGAAGCAGTTGTGGGCGAGCTCCTCGTAGCTGCTCACCACAAAGACAAAGATTCCCCCCGGCCCACCCCCCCCGCCCCCGTGTAGCCTTTCGTAGACTGTTTGGGGAAAGTGGTGTTAGCGAGGAGTAGCACCTACGAAGGTCGGCACGGCACACAAGGGGGTGGGTGGCCAGCGCCACGCCCGGCTGCCGTTAGACATGTTTAGACACCGCACCAGGCACTCATTTGAGGCCCAGTTGACCTAGGATAAGCCTTGGAGTGGTTCAGATAATTGTCACTGGTCGTGGCCGGGTCGCCAGGTTTGTAGCGCAGTACAACCGCCACACCACCGCTCCCTACACTCACCACAAAGGCAAAGGTTCCATGTATAGCCTTGACAGACTGTTGGGGCAAGTGCTCTTAGCGAGCACTTATGAAGGCTGGCACACAAGGAGGTGGGTGGCCAACACGACGCCCGGCCGCCTTTGTCTCCCCAGTGGTGGGTCGACCTTGGGGCGGCCTGGAACCGATTCAAGTAATTGTCACTGGTGTTGTCCATGAGCGGGAATCGAACTCGGTTTGCCCGGTTTGCCCGGTTCATAGTGCAGTGCGCTAACCGCTACACTAACGCTCCCCACTCACCGCACACACGCACACACGTGTGCACACACACGCATCGTGAGTGTTTACCTCTCGCTGCTCCACTCCACGCTCTGGGCCATGGCCTCCAAATGCGAGTCCCAGAGGGGGTTACCGGCCCCCCAGCCCCCCCCGAGCCCCCACCCCCAAGCCCCCCACCCTCCACCCCAGGGCTCCTCAGACCCCTGGGGTGCGATGCAATCGAGCAGGGGCACACAGACGCAGGACCCCCATCCACAGGCATCGCGAGAAACGCCCCCCTCCCAGAAGTGGAACACCCCACCTGTGAACGACATCGACAACAATAACAATGCCGCAGCAACATCGTCACCACTGCAGGAGGAATCCGGTGAGCTATAAAGCTCTTTTGAACACATGTCCAGGAGGGCCACGGGGTCAGAACGCTCCAACAACAGAACAAAAACACGGAGTGCAGAGTTTCGGAAAGGTAAACAAATCGTAAAAAAAGGCAAATAAAACTAAACATGTTTTTGTATCTTAACAGGTAAATCCCACTTCTTTTTGCAGAAGCGACCTGGCCACAAACGATAGCTCAACAAAGTGGATTATCGTGTAACAAATTTATAGGAGCAAAATATTGATAAGGCCACCACCACCACCACTCATCACCACCATCACAATCATTAATTTCAACCATCATCACCCGTCGCACCTTGGGAGTCGCTGATGCCAACGTGCAGATCCACTCCTTCGTGGTAATCACTGTGGACGACATCAACATCGCCATCAACATAGCATCATCATCACCACCAACAATGTGAACGGCATCATCGTAAGCATCACCCCCCCTCCTCTCCACCCCTGTGGCTCACGTGAGGAAGTCCCCCCGCGTGGGCCGCACGGCCAGCTGATGTGGGGAGCTGTGGGCGCTGGAGAGGGGGGCTCGGAGGCTCACGGGGGGCTCGGAGAGGGGGACCCCCTCGAGGGATGCCCCGCAGAGCGGACACAGCGGGGGCACCCGCACCCCCACCACCACGCGGGGGCCGCAGTGGGAGAAGACCACGAGACTCGGGGGGGGTCCTGCCGACATCTCCGCGCACCCCCACAACCAACCTACACGCAACAACACAACCACCATCACCATGTGACAACCACCTCGACGCAACAACCACCACGTCGCAACCACACAACACTGCCACAACCAGCCACACGCAACTACCACAACCAGCCACACGCAACTACCACCACGTCACAAACGACCTCGACACAACCACCATGTCACAACCAGAATACGACAACCACC
The DNA here is from genome assembly GCF_010993605.1 of Petromyzon marinus. Taxonomy (NCBI): domain Eukaryota; kingdom Metazoa; phylum Chordata; class Hyperoartia; order Petromyzontiformes; family Petromyzontidae; genus Petromyzon; species Petromyzon marinus. The sequence goes on along the minus strand of NC_046089.1, from coordinate 10,236,469 downwards.
ACCACGTCACAACCACACAACACGACCACAACCACCTACACACACCAACACAACCACCAATCACCACGTCCCAACCACCTCGATGCAACAACAACCACCAGGTCACAACCACAACACTACAACCACGTCATAACCACACAACACGACCACCACACTACAACATCAACACCACGTCAGAACACAACCACCACACTACACACACCACATCACTGCAACATGACAACACGCACATCCCACTACCACCTACACAATCACACACACCACAACACAATCACCCACACCACAACGCAATCACACACACCACAACGCAATCACAACACCACAACGCAATCACACACACCACAACCCAATCACACACACCACAACGCAATCACCCACACCACAACGCAATCACACACACCACAACGCAATCACACACACCACAACGCAATCACACACACCACAACACAATCCTATACAAAACAATCATACACACCACAACACAATCATACACACCACAACACAATCATACACACCACAACACAATCATACACACCACAACACAATCATACACAACACAATCATACACACCACAACACAATCATACACACCACAACACAATCATACATACCACGACACAATCATACACACCACGACACAATCATACACACCACAACACAATCATACACACCACAACACAATTATACACACCACAATACAATCCTACACACCACAACACAATCGCACACATCACAACACAATCACACACACCACAACACAATCACACACCACAACACAATCATATACACCACAACATAATCATACACACCACAACACAATCATACACACCACAACACAACCATACACACCACAATCAAAAACACCGCAACACAATCATACACACAACACAATCATACACACCACAACACAATCATACACACCACAACACAAAACACAATCATACATACCACAACACAATCATACACACCACAAACACAATCATACACACCACAACACAATCATACACACCACAACACAGTCATACACACCACAACAGTCATACACACCACAACACAATCATACACACCATAAACACAATCATACACATCACAATCATACACACAACACAATCATACACACCACAAACACAATCATACACACCACAACAAAGTCATACACACCACAACACAGTCATACACACCACAACACAATCATACACACCACAAACACAATCATACACAACACAATCATATACACCACAACACAATCATACACACCACAAACACAATTATACACACCACAACACAATCATATACACCACAACACAGTCATACACATCACAACACAATCATACACAACACAATCATACACACCATAACACAATCATACACACCACAACACAATCATACACACCACGACACAATCATATACACCACAACAGTCATACACATCACAACACAATCATACACAACACAATCATACACCCCACAACACAATCATACACACCACAACACAATCATACACACCACAAACACAATCATACACAGCACAATCATACACACCACAACACAATCATACACATCACAACACAATCATACACACCACAACACAATCACACACCACAACACAATCACACACACCACAAACACAATCATACACACCTGAACACAATCATACACGCCACAACACAATCATACACACCACAAACACAATCATACACACCACAACACAATCATACACAACACAATCATACACACAACAACACAATCAGACACACCACAAACACAATCACACACACCACAATCACACACACCACAACACAATCACACACACAACACAATCATACACACCACAACACAATCACATACACCACAACACAATCATACACACCACAACACAATCATACACCCCACAAACACAATCATACACACCACAACAAAGTCATACACACCACAACACAATCATACACACCACAAACACAATCATACACACCACAAACACAATCATACACACCACAACAAAGTCATACACACCACAACACAGTCATACACACCACAAACACAATCATACACCCCACAACAAAGTCATACACACCACAACACAGTCATATACACCACAACACAATCATACACACCACAACACAATCATACACACCACAAACACAATCATACACACCACAACAAAGTCATACACACCACCACACAATCATACACACCACAAACACAATCATACACACCACTCGCCCACACAGCTGAATAGGCGGTGCACACCACCGCACTGCGCACCACTCACTGTGCCCACTCACTGTACACCACGCTCTGAACACCACGCACTGTACACCACCCACTGTACACCACACTCTGAACACCACACTCTGAACACCACACTCTGTACACCACTCACTGTACACCACCCACTGTACACCACTCACTGTATCCGCTCCACGCGCCGTGTTGTTGCCACCGGCCCTCTTCCGCGTTCACTGTCCCCGATCACGTGACCCGTGTGCAGTTCCCGCCAAAAATCAAATGCGCCGCGCGCTCCGCTCCTCGCTCCACTCACTCATCACACTCCTCACACTCCTCACACTCACTCCTCACACTCCTCACACTCCTCACACTCATCACACTCCTCACACTCCTCACACTCCACCCACTCCTCACACTCCTCACACTCCTCACACTTCTCACACTCATCACACTCATCACACTCTACACACTCCACTCACTCATCACACTCCTCACACTCCTCACACTCCTCACACTCCACTCACTCCTCACACTCCACTCACTCCTCTCACTCCTCACACTCCACTCACTCCTCACACTCCTCACACTCCACTCACTCCTCACACTCCTCACACTCCTCACACTCATCACACTCCTCACACTCCACTCACTCCTCACACTCCTCACACTCCACACACTCCACTCACTCCTCACACTCCTCACACTCTACACACTCCACTCACTCATCACACTCCTCACACTCCTCACACTCCACACACTCCTCACACTCCACACACTCATCACACTCCTCACACTCCTCACACTCCACACACTCCACTCACTCCTCACACTCCTCACACTCCACTCACTCCTCACACTCCTCACACTCCACTCACTCCTCACACTCCTCTCACTCCTCACACTCCACTCACTCCTCACACTCCTCACACTCCACTCACTCCTCACACTCCTCACACTCCTCTCACTCCTCACACTCCACTCACTCCTCTCACTCCTCACACTCCACTCACTCCTCACACTCCTCACACTCCACTCACTCCTCACACTCCTCACACTCCTCACACTCATCACACTCCTCACACTCCTCACACTCCACTCACTCCTCACTCCACTCACACTCCTCACACTCATCACACTCATCACACTCCACACACTCATCACACTCCACACACTCCACTCACTCATCACACTCCTCATACTCCACTCACTCCTCACACTCATCACACTCCTCACACACCTCACACTCCACACACTCCTCACACTCCACTCACTCCTCACACTCCTCACACTCCACTCACTCCTCACATTCCACTCACTCCTCACACTCCTCACACTCCACTCACTCCTCACACTCCTCACACTCCACTCACTCCTCACACTCCACTCACTCCTCACACTCCTCACACTCATCACACTCATCACACTCCTCACACTCCACTCACTCCTCACACTCCACTCACTCCTCACACTCCTCTCACTCATCACACTCCTCACACTCCACTCACTCCTCACACTCTACACACTCCACTCACTCATCACACTCCTCACACTCCTCACACTCCTCACACTCCACACACTCATCACACTCCACACACTCATCACACTCCTCACACTCCTCACACTCCACACACTCCACTCACTCCTCACACTCCACTCACTCCTCACACTCCTCACACTCCACTCACTACTCACACTCCTCACACTCCACTCACTCCTCACACTCCTCTCACTCCTCACACTCCACTCACTCCTCACACTCCTCACACTCCACTCACTCCTCACACTCCTCACACTCCTCTCACTCCTCACACTCCACTCACTCCTCTCACTCCTCACACTCCACTCACTCCTCACACTCCTCACACTCCACTCACTCCTCACACTCCTCACACTCCACACACTCCACTCACTCCTCACACTCCTCACACTCTACACACTCCACTCACTCATCACACTCCTCACACTCCTCACACTCCTCACACTCCACACACTCATCACACTCCTCACACTCCTCACACTCCACACACTCCACTCACTCCTCACACTCCTCACACTCCACTCACTCCACTCACTCCTCACACTCCTCACACTCCACTCACTCCTCACACTCCTCACACTCCACTCACTCCTCACACTCCTCTCACTCTTCACACTCCACTCACTCCACACACTCATCACACTCCTCACACTCCTCACACTCCACACACTCCACTCACTCCTCACACTCCTCACACTCCACTCACTCCACTCACTCCTCACACTCCTCACACTCCACTCACTCCTCACACTCCTCACACTCCACTCACTCCTCACACTCCTCTCACTCCTCACACTCCACTCACTCCTCACACTCCTCACACTCCACTCACTCCTCACACTCCTCACACTCCTCTCACTCCTCACACTCCACTCACTCCTCTCACTCCTCACACTCCACTCACTCCTCACACTCCTCACACTCCACTCACTCCTCACACTCCTCACACTCATCACACTCATCACACTCCTCACACTCCTCACACTCCACTCACTCATCACACTCCTCACACTCCACTCACTCCTCACACTCTACTCACTCCACACACTCCTCACACTCCACTCACTCCTCACACTCTACACACTCATCACACTCATCACACTCCTCACACTCCACTCACTCCTCACACTCCACACACTCCTCACACTCCACACACACTCCTCACACTCCACTCACTCCTCACACTCTACACACTCCACTCACTCATCACACTCCTCACACTCCACTCACTCCTCACACTCCACACACTCCTCACACTCCACACACTCCTCACACTCCACACACTCCTCACACTCCTCACACTCATCACACTCCTCACACACCTCACACTCCACACACTCCTCACACTCCACTCACTCCTCACACTCCTCACACTCCACTCACTCCTCACATTCCACTCACTCCTCACACTCCTCACACTCCTCACACTCCTCACACTCCACTCACTCCTCACACTCCACTCACTCCTCACACTCCTCACACTCATCACACTCCTCACACTCCTCACACTCCACTCACTCCTCACACTCATCACACTCCTCACACTCCACTCACTCCTCACACTCCTCACACTCCACACACTCCACTCACTCCTCACACTCCTCACACTCCACTCACTCATCACACTCCTCACACTCCTCACACTCCACACACTCCTCACACTCCACACACTCATCACACTCCTCACACTCCTCACACTCCACTCACTCCACTCACTCCTCACACTCCTCACACTCCACTCACTCCTCACACTCCTCACACTCCTCACACTCCACTCACTCCTCACACTCCTCACACTCCACTCACTCCTCACACTCCTCTCACTCTTCACACTCCACTCACTCCACACACTCATCACACTCCTCACACTCCTCACACTCCACACCACTCCACTCACTCCTCACCACTCCTCACACTCCACTCACTCCACTCACTCCTCACACTCCTCACACTCCACTCACTCCTCACACTCCTCACACTCCACTCACTCCTCACACTCTCTCACTCCTCACACTCCACTCACTCCTCACACTCCTCACACTCCACTCACTCCTCACACTCCTCACACTCCTCTCACTCCTCACACTCCACTCATCCTCTCACTCCTCACACTCCACTCATCCTCACACTCCTCACACTCCACTCACTCCTCACACTCCTCACACTCATCACACTCATCACGTTCCTCACACTCCTCACACTCCACTCACTCATCACACTCCTCACACTCCACTCACTCCTCACACTCTACTCACTCCACACACTCCTCACACTCCACTCACTCCTCACACTCTACACACTCATCACACTCATCACACTCCTCACACTCCACTCACTCCTCACACTCCACACACTCCTCACACTCCACACACACTCCTCACACTCCACTCACTCCTCACACTCTACACACTCCACTCACTCATCACACTCCTCACACTCCACTCACTCCTCACACTCCACACACTCCTCACACTCTACACACTCCTCACACTCCACACACTCCTCACACTCCTCACACTCATCCACATCTCACACACCTCACACTCCACACACTCCTCACACTCCACTCACTCCTCACACTCCTCACACTCCACTCACTCCTCACATTCCACTCACTCCTCACACTCCTCACACTCCTCACACTCCTCACACTCCACTCACTCCTCACACTCCACTCACTCCTCACACTCCTCACACTCATCACACTCCTCACACTCCTCACACTCCACTCACTCCTCACACTCCTCACACTCCACTCACTCCTCACACTCCTCACACTCCACACACTCCACTCACTCCTCACACTCCACTCACTCATCACACTCCTCACACTCCTCACACTCCACACACTCCTCACACTCCACACACTCATCACACTCCTCACACTCCTCACACTCCACACACTCCACTCACTCCTCACACTCCTCACACTCCACTCACTCCACTCACTCCTCACACTCCTCACACTCCACTCACTCCTCACACTCCTCTCACTCCTCACACTCCACTCACTCCTCACACTCCACTCACTCCTCACACTCCTCACACTCCTCTCACTCCTCACACTCCACTCACTCCTCTCACTCCTCACACTCCACTCACTCCTCACACTCCTCACACTCCACTCACTCCTCACACTCCTCACACTCATCACACTCATCACACTCCTCACACTCCTCACACTCCACTCACTCCTCACTCCTCACACTCCTCACACTCCACTCACACTCCTCACACTCATCACACTCATCACACTCCACACACTCATCACACTCCTCATACTCCACTCACTCCTCACACTCATCACACTCCTCACACACCTCACACTCCACACACTCCTCACACTCCACTCACTCCTCACACTCCACTCACTCCTCACATTCCACTCACTCCTCACACTCCTCACACTCCACTCACTCCTCACACTCCTCACACTCCACTCACACTTCACACTCCACTCACTCCTCACACTCCTCACACTCATCACACTCCTCACACTCCTCACACTCCACTCACTCCTCACACTCCACTCACTCCTCACACTCCTCACACTCCACTCACTCCTCACACTCCTCACACTCCTCACACTCCACTCACTCCTCACACTCCTCACACTCATCACACTCCTCACACTCCACTCACTCCTCACACTCCTCACACTCCACACACTCCACTCACTCCTCACACTCCACACACTCCTCACACTCCACACACTCATCACACTCCTCACACTCCTCACACTCCACACACTCCACTCACTCCTCACACTCCTCACACTCCACTCACTCCACTCACTCCTCACACTCCTCACACTCCACTCACTCCTCACACTCCTCACACTCCACTCACTCCTCACACTCCTCTCACTCCTCACACTCCACTCACTCCTCACACTCCTCACACTCCTCTCACTCCTCACACTCCACTCACTCCTCTCACTCCTCACACTCCACTCACTCCTCACACTCCTCACACTCCACTCACTCCTCACACTCCTCACACTCATCACACTCCTCACACTCCTCACACTCCTCACACTCCACTCACTCCTCACACTCCTCACACTCCACTCACACTCATCACACTCCACACACTCATCACACTCCACACACTCCACTCACTCCTCACACTCCACACACTCCTCACACACCACTCACTCCTCACACTCCACACACTCCTCATACTCCACTCACTCCTCACACTCCTCACACTCCTCACACTCCACACACTCCACACACTCCTCACACTCCTCACACTCCACTCATTCCACACACTTCTCACTCCAACACTCCACACACTCCACACACTCCTCACACTCCACTCACACTCCTCACACTCCACTCATTCCACACACTCCTCACACTCCACACACTCCACTCACACTCTACTCACACTTCTCACACTCCACTCACTCCTCACACTCCTCACACTCCTCACACTCCACTCACTCCTCACACTCCACTCACTTCTCACTCCACACACTCCACACACTCCTCACACTCCACTCATTCCTCACACTCCACACACTCCAGTCACTCCTCACACTCATCACACTCCACTCACTCCTCACACTCCACTCACTCCTCACTCCTCACACACCACTCACTCCTCACACTCCTCACACTCCACTCAATCCACACACTCTACTCACTCCACACACTCCTCACACTCCACACACTCCTCACACTCCACACACTCCACACACTCCTCACACTCTTCACACTACACACACTCGCAGTCATGAGGCTCGCTCTCCCCGCTGTTTAATTGGAGCTCCAAACACGGACGCCGATCGAGCGAGGCTGAGTGTGTCAGTAGTCCCACTCGGGAGAGCGCACCACACACCTGCCCCTCCACATACGAAATACCGACATCCCATCAGCCCCACACACGGCCTCCCTTCCTGATGTAAGTGCATCGTTTCAGTAAGCACTGATTCCGCACAAGCGAAACTTAGGACCAGTTTCGACATTGAGCGTCTCAGCAGCAGCAGCAGAGTTGGGCTCCCCTTGAAGCATTCCTGGCGAACTGACCCACATGTTTATAGACATTGTTCTGACGGTGGGGGTCCTCAGACATGGGTCTCATGACGAGTGAGTATGTGGCGTGTGTGGGGCGAGATGCAGGGGGGGGGGGGGGTGTGGGGTGGACTCGGGGTCGACTTGAGCCAAGAGTCGCCGCTTTCTGAGGTACCGCCTCAGTCCATCTCAGTCACCCCTCAGACCATCTCTCAGTCCACCTTAATCCACCCCCAGTCCACCTCAATCCACCCTCAGTGCACCTCAAACCACCCTCAGTGCACCTCAATCCACCCCTCCGTCCACCTCTCAGTCCATCTCAATCCACCCTCAGTCCACCTCAATCCACCCTCAGTCCACCTCAATCCACCCTCAGTCCATCTCAATCCACCCTCAGTCCACTTCAATCCACCCTCAGCCCACCTCAATCCACCCTCAGTCCACCTCAATCCACCCTCAGTCCACCTCAATCCACCCTCAGTCCACCTCAATCCACCCTCAGTCCACCTCAATCCACCCTCAGTCCACCTCAATCCACCCTCAGCCCACCTCAATCCACCCTCAGTCCACCTCAACCCTCAGTCCACCTCAATCCACCCTCAGTCCACCTCAATCCACCCTCAGTCCACCTCAATCCACCCTCAGTCCACCTCAATCCACCCTCAGTCCACCTCAATCCACCCTCAGTCCACCTCAATCCACCCTCAGTCCACCTCAATCCACCCTCAGTCCACCTCAATCCACCCTCAGTCCACCTCAATCCACCCTCAGCCCACCTCAATCTACCCCTCGGTCCAGCTAATCACCTCCCAGTCACCCCTCATTCCACCCTCAGTCCACCCTAGTCACCCCTCAGTCCACCTCAGTGACCCTTAAGCATTTCACTATTTCACCTATTATTATTATCATGCTCCGGTATACAAATATTATTACATACATTTAAATAGCCAGTAACCGATCCTAAGCCAGTAACCGATGTTTGGAAGCGGTTACCGGTTTCACAAACCCCCGCCCCGACCCCTCCTCAGTCGAACTCGGTCTCGATGTCGTCCTCCATGAGTCGCTCCCTCTCTGCGGGGCCCTCCTCATCCTCCTCCGCAGGCCCCCCCCCAATGCTGGCGAGGCGCCACAGCGTGAAGGCCGCGAGGCCCCCGAGGGCCAGGGCCCCCGCGGCCACGGAGACCGGGAAGCGCAGGGCACGGGTCCCCCCCAGGAGGAGCAGCGAGCAGACGGCGCCCAGCCACGCGGCGAACATCAGGGACACTACAGCAGCAGCAGCAGCAACAACAACAAACAACAACATCACAACAACAACATCACAGCAAACATGATAACAACACAACAGCATAACAACACATCATCATCACAACAACATCATTATAACAACACATCATAATAACAACACAACAACATAACAACACAACAGCATGATCACAACAGCATAACAACACATCATCATCACAACATCATTATAACAACACAACATCATAATAACAACACAACAACATAATAACAACACAACATCATAATAACAACACAACAACATAATAACAACACAACAGCATGATCACAACAGCATGACAACACATCATCATCACAACACAACAATATCATAATAACAACAACATCACAACATTACAGCAACATGATAACAACACAACAACATAATCACAACAGCATAACAACACATCATCACAACAACAACATCATAACAACACAACATCACAATAACAACACAACATGATAACAACATAACAACATGATAATAACAACACAACATCATCATAACAACATAACACCACAACAACATGATAACATAACAACATGATAATAACAACACAACATCATCACAACAACATAACACCACAACAACACCATCATAACAACACAACACCATCATAATAACAACACAACATGATAACACAACAACATCATCATAACAACACAACAACATCACAACAACAACAACGTGGACATGGGAGGGAGGTGTGAGAGTGTACGTTTAACTTCTTTCGCACCGTACGGAGCCAACCGCACTAATAATCGGAGGTGCGGGGAAAGGAGAAGGCATGATGCTTCACTCGAAGGGGCCGTCCATAAATGACGTCACGCGATTTTGGACGATTTTTTTACCCCCCCGCTCTCGTCACACGGCGTCACAAAAAGTCAGACCCCCCCCCCTCAAATATGACGTCACAAAGCTCTGCCCCCCCCCCAAAAAAACATTTCCATTTTGAAAATAAAACGTGCTTCAAATCGCTTTAAACTATTGTCATTGTGGTGCGTATTTAATGTGGCGCTGCACTCTGATGTTGTAGGAGAAAACATTTATTAAAAAAAATATTTAAATGAGCAGAACGCGTTGTCTACATTTATTTAAAGTTTTACATTTTGATGTGACGTCACATTTCTCAACCCCCCCCCCCCCCTCCTCGTCACACATCGTCACAAATCTCTGACCCCCCCCCCAGGTGCGTGACGTCATTTATGGACGACCCCGAAAGCAGTGGTCACTCATTTTCAGTGGGTGCCACTGTCGCCCATAAGACATCATCAGTGCTGAGGGCCGTCACGCATTTGAAACCATTTGGTTTTGACAGCACGATGATGAAGATGATGATGATGATGGGGGAGTGTTTTCACATTTGTGTATTGTGGAGGGCCGCACGTCAGGGGCCTCGCTAAAGGCCACCAGAGGCCTTGCAATGAAGAACGCCGCTCTAAATTATGCAAAAGTGCATAGCTACAGTGGCTTCATCGTATGGCGAGAGCGTTCCAGACGGCCGCAGAAGCGCCATCTGGAAGCGCGCGATGCGGTGACCGTCTGGCGTTCGATGGCCAGCCAAAAGGCGCTGCCGTGAGGATGATAAGCGGAGTTCGCGTGGTGGTTTTATTGCTCCTTAACGAGATGATCAGCGAGGTGTAAAAGTGGAGCAGGGGATATGAGTGAGCGAGTGAATGGGCGAGTGAGTAAAGCAGCGAGCGAGTGGGTTGGGTGACTTTTTGAGTGAATGATTAAGTGAATAAATACATGAACGGTTGAGCGAATCGATGAGTTGGTGATTTGAGTTGGTTGGGGGCGGGTGAATTACCGTAGTAGGTGAGTGAATGGGTGAGTTGGTGAATGAATGGGTGAGTTGGTGAATGAATGAAGAGTGGTTGAGCTTGTAACTGTACTAGCTCTACTACCCGGCTTCGCCCGGGACTTGGATTCACCACGGCCGCCTTTGTCTCTCCCCAGTGGCGATGTTCACACACCACCGCAGTTACTCGTTTGATGCTGAGTCAACCTAGGGGAGGCCCAGGACCGATAAAAATAATCGTCACCGGTGGTGGCCGTGAGCGGGAATCGAACTCGGGTGGCCAGGTTCGTAGCGCAGCGTAGCGCTAAGCACTACACTACAATGCGTGACGCTTCCACGTGCGCGGGTCACGTGACAGATTTGACGTCACAGTTCACTTGGCGTGCAAAAAAAATGCATTATTGAGCTCCCACGCCCCCCCCCCCAAACCAAAATTGTATTTGTATAATTGTTGCATGGTGTACAGTCTGGAAAGTACCCACATGGCAAATTTCAAGTTCGTTGCATGTCGGGAAGTACGCTAAACATTTTAAACAGACACACAATCACAACTTTGCCTTTTGTATATATGGGGATGTGTGTGTGTGTGAGAGTCGGTGAGTTGTCGAGTGAGCCGTACGTGCTAGGAGCTGCAGGGTGAGCGAGTGGGATGTCTCGAGGCAGGGTGGCGACGCGAGCGTGGTGAAGACGGTGAGAGCCACAGCTGCAGCGGACACAGCCGCGCCCGTCACGGCCACGCGGCCCATGGCGAACAGCACCACTGCGGAACACGCGTCAGTGTAGCACCACGCGTCAGTGTAGCACCACGCGTCAGTGTAGCACCACGCGTCAGTGTAGCACCACACGCCGTCACGGCAATGAAACGTGAGGGTGAGTGAGACAAGTGTGAGTCGGTGAGGGTGGGTGAGGGTGAGTGAGGCGAGAGTGAGTTAGCTGAGCTAAGTGAGGGTCGGTGAGGGTGGGTGAGGTGAGGTGGGTTGGTGAGGTTGAGGTGAGGTGAGAGACGGTGAGTGAGGTGAGGGTTGGTGAGGGTGAGTTGTGTGCGTGGCACCGCTCGCTCGTTTGATGTCCACCCGCGTCTCCTTTCTCCCCTCCTCCTTCCTCCACGCGGAGAAGAGACCAAGACGCAGTTGCACCTAGAGGGAGAGGCAGGGTCACCCTGACCCGTGTCACCCTTACCCGGGTCACCCTGACCCGTGTCACCCTGACCCGTGTCACCCTGACCCGGGTCACCCTGACCCGGGTCACCCTGACCCGTGTCACCCTGACCCGTGTCACCCTGACCCGTGTCACCCTCAAATGGGTTACCCTGACCCGTGTCACCCTGACACGTGTCACCCTGACACGTGTTACCCTGACCCGTGTCACCTTGACCCGTGTCACCCTGACATGGGTTACACTGACCCGTGTCACCCTGACATGTGTTACCCTGACCCGTGTCACCCTGACCCGTGTCACCCTGACATGGGTTACACTGACCCGTGTCACCCTGACCCGTGTCACTCTGACATGGGCTATCCTGACCCGTGTATGTTGTTAAACCTTTTTCGCACCGTACGTAGCCAACCGTGCTAATCGGAGGTGCGGGGGAAGGACAACAAACTAAACACACAAACATCACTTCCATGTCACCCTCACGTGGATCACTTTGACCCTCACCTGGATCACTGTATCACTGACTATGATCACTCTAAATCTGACACGGGTTACCCTGATCTGGGTCACCATAAACAAAACAGATTAATTTTCGGGTTGTGTTTAGCCTCGAGTAAGAACTTAGATGTACACTGAATGTGGTGTGCCGGGTGCAGAAATGTGTTTCCAACGTCAATCCAACATTAGCCCACTCAATCCACCATCAATCCACCTCAATCCACCCTCAATCCACCTTAATCTACCTCAATCCACCTCAATCCACCCTCAGTCCACCTCAATCCACCCTCAGTCCACCATCAATCCACCCTCAATCCACCCTCAGTCCACCTCAATCCACCCTCAGTCCACCTCAATCCACCCTCAATCCACCTTAATCTACCTCAATCCACCTCAATCCACCCTCAGTCCACCTCAATCCACCTCAATTCACCTCAATCCACCCTCAGTCCACCCTCAATCCACCCTCAGTCCACCTCAATCCACCCTCATTCCACCCTCAATCTACCTCAATTCACCCTCAGTCCACCTCAATCCACCCTCAATCCACCTTAATCTACCTCAATCCACCTCAATCCACCCTCAGTCCACCCTCAGTCCACCTCAATCCACCCTCAATCCACCCTCAATCCACCCTCAGTCCACCTCAATCCACCCTCAATCCACCCTCAGGCCACCTCAATCCACCCTCAGTCCACCTCAATCCACCCTCAATCCACCCTCAGTCCACCTCAATCCACCATCCAGGTGAGTCGACTACCTTGGGCCCTGGCGCGCCGCTGGGCCCCGTGAAGGAGGCGGTGGTGGTGGTGAGGCCCCAGGACGAGGAGAGGAGCGCGGAGCCCCAGGCCAGGAGGGAGAGGACCCCCAGCAGAGCGGGTAGCAGGGATAGGCACTGGGGCACTGCGGCTAGCGGCGGTGGGGTGGGGTCAGGGGGTCATCGGGGGGGGTCAGGGGGTCATCGGGGGGGGGGGGGGTCAGGGGGTCATCGGGGGGATGGATCGAGACAGAGAGTGAGGCATGGGGGGGGGGGGGTCCTGCCGAGTTTGTAGGAGGCGATTCTGCTGCTGTGCGATCTCATTTGAAAGATTTTTTAAAAAATATATATCAGCATTGCGGCTGTGGTTTGGCCGATAGCAGTTCCACTGGGCTTGTGGGTTTAGTTATGCGAGGAGGAAACAGGAGAACCCGCAGAAACCCCCACGCAGAACAGGGGAAGAGAGAGACAGCTGACAAACTCCACATTGAGAAAAGCGCCCGGGTTGGGAACCGAACCCAGGTGCCTGTCGCTGTGAGGCGTAGCAAGCGTCACTAAAATCGCCCACACCACCAAGGGGGTGAGACGCGGCAAAGATGAAACTCCCCCGCGTCGCATTTTTTTTAGCGAGCACCTATTAAGGCCGGCACGGTACACTAAAACCCGGCCGCCTTTGTCTCCCCAGTGCTGTGGGTTACCCCGACGTTCCAGGTACTCATTCAACGCTGAGTCGACCTAAGGTAGAGGCGCAGGACCGGCTCAAATAAGCGTCACGGGTGTTGAGCGTGAGCGGGAATCGAGCTCGGGTCGCCGGGTTCAAAGCTGGACATCTGTGAAAAAGAGCTTTATAGCTCATCGGATTCCTCCAGCATAAATATGGTGATTATGACAGCGCAGTGCGCTAACCACTTTGCCACCAGTCCCCACAAATAAAATACAGTACTTTGTAAATACACACACACACACCCATCGTTGTTGTCGGAGGGTGACTGCCTCCAACTGCCTCCAACTGCCCAGTAACCTCACAGTGCACCTAGCCGGGCACTGCCCAGCGGCGTTCTGCACGAGCCTCCTCAACAGAAGCCTCCGATCTGGAAACCGCCGCTGTCACGAGTCGTGTGTGAGTGGGTGGGTTGGCGAGTGGGTTTGTGTGTGAGTGGGTGGGTTGGTGAGTGGGTGGGTTGGTGAGTGGGTGGGTTAGTGAGTGGGTTGGTGAGTGGGTGGGTTGGTGAGTGGGTGGGTTGGTGAGTGGGTGGGTTGGTGAGTGGGTTTGTGTGTGAGTGGGTGGGTTGGTGAGTGGGTGGGTTGGTGAGTGGGTGGGTTAGTGAGTGGGTTGGTGAGTGGGTGGGTTGGTGAGTGGGTGGGTTGGCGAGTGGGTTTGTGTGTGAGTGGGTGGGTTGGTGAGTGGGTGGGTTGGTTGGTGAGTGGGTGGGTGGGTTGGTGAGTGGGTTTGTGTGTGAGTGGGTGGGTTGGTGAGTGGGTGGGTTGGTGAGTGGGTGGGTGGGTTGGTGAGTGGGTTGGTGAGTGAGTGGGTGGATTGGTGAGTGGGTGGGTTGGTGAGTGGGTTTGTGTGTGAGTGGGTGGGTTGGTGAGTGGGTGGGTTGGTGAGTGGGCGGGTTGGTGAGTGGGTGGGTTGGTGAGTGGGTTGGTGAGTGGGTTGGTGAGTGAGTGGTGGGTTGGTGAGTGAGTGGTGGGTTGGTGAGTGGGTGGGTTGGTGAGTGGGTTTGTGAGTGGGTGGGTTGGTGAGTGGGTTTGTGAGTGGGTGGGTTGGTGAGTGGGCTTTCGTGAGTAGGTGGGTGAATGGCTGGGCGATTGGGTTTGAGTGAGTGAGAGTGAGTTCACGCCTGAAGTTGACACCAGGGGAGTCTCCTTCGCCTGAATGATCAAAGTGCAGCGATGGCCTCAAGTTGTCCATCGTGACCGATTCGCCGTCCACCAACCTCGACGTCTTTCCGCACCGTACCGTGCTAATCGGAGGCAGCAGCGAGGGTTGGTGGACCACACACACACACAGGTGTGAAACCCCTACACGTGGGTGTCAAGGAGCCACACCCCGGCTCTCCAGAAGGCAGTACAGCAAAGTGGGAACTCCAATTGTACGGGGATAGCGCGTGTTCCCCTCGCACGCGTGGGGCATCTCCATGTGCGCCGGTTCTCTCTCACTCCATACCGAGTATTCGTTGCCCAATAACACCTCGATAAGGGCAACGCAGAGCTGTGCCGTTGTCGATGGCGCCGACTCCTCACAGCTTGACCGCTCCCTTCCCGCTCGTCCGTCGTTCCTCCTGATCGCACTTCAGAGTCGTTTCCTCCCTCGCTCGCTCGAGAGCGGATCGCCGCGCGCCGGTGCAGCGTCCCAAGGCGCGATTTTTCTCGTCGCGAGCGTCGTTCGCCAAGTGGAACCGTTCACGAATTCTGCTCGGTCATCGACCCGGCACGTTTTGCCCTCCCCCCGCCGCCCCCTCCCCTCCCCGCGACCCCTGGAGCTGTCCCCGGCCGTGTCGGGTGGCGGAGGGACGCACAGGAACAACGCAATAATCGCAACGTGCAACACCGGCGGCACACGGCTGGCTCGCTCGCTCTCTCGCTCCCGTAGAGGGCGCGGGAGGAGCGCTGACATTTTACACCACGGCGCACCAGGTCTTCATTTGAGGCAGAGTCGACCGAGGGGCCTGGGACCCGGCTGGAATTTCACGTGCGGACCGGGAATCGGGTCACAGGGCCCCGTAGCACAGCGCGCTAATCACGGCGCCCCCGCACACACACACACGGAGTGCTACATGTGAATCTTTATTGGGTTATACACGTGTGGAGCGCGCGGTGTTAAACACGGCGCGCGCAGCGGCAGCAGCTACTGCTGCGTATGGGTAAAGCAGAGACGCACAGGACTGGCCAAGAGGCCAGGGCAAAACACCACACACACCACTACATACACAACATACAATACAAAGACTCCCCCCCCCCCCTTCCCCCCCCCCCCCACACACATCCCCATAGTCGCAATAGGCTGTTTGGGGGGGCAAGCGCTTTTAGAGAGCAGCAGACATCAAGGCAACACATGTCACATGGAGAGATGGGTGATCAGCAACACGCCAGACCGCCGATGTCTTCCCAGTGGCGATGTTCATTTACTGAGCCGAGGTACTCATTTTTAAGGTCGAGTCGACCTAGGGGAGAGGGCCCAGGACCGGTTCACGTGACTCGTTTCAGGCCGAGTCGACCTAGGGGAGAGGGCCCAGGACCGGTTCACGTGACTCGTTTCAGGCTGAGTCGACCTAGGGGAGAGGCCCCAGGACCGGCTCACATGAATCGTTTCAGGCCGAGTCGACCTAGGGGAGAGGGCCCAGGACCGGTTCACGTGACTCGTTTCAGGCTGAGTCGACCTAGGGGAGAGGTCCCAGGACCGGTTCACGTGACTCGTTTCAGGCCGAGTCGACCTAGGAGAGAGGGCCCAGGACCGGTTCACGTGACTCGTTTCAGGCCGAGTCGACCTAGGGGAGAGGGCCCAGGACCGGTTCACGTGACTCGTTTCAGGCCGAGTCGATCTAGGGGAGAGGCCCCAGGACCGGTTCACGTGACTCGTTTCAGGCCGAGTCGACCTAGGGGAGAGGGCCCAGGACCGGTTCACGTGACTCGTTTCAGGCCGAGTCGACCTAGGGGAGAGGGCCCAGGACCGGTTCACGTGACTCGTTTCAGGCCGAGTCGACCTAGGGGAGAGGCCCCAGGACCGGTTCACGTGACTCGTTTCAGGCCGAGTCGACCTAGGGGAGAGGGCCCAGAACCGGTTCACGTGACTCGTTTCAGGCCGAGTCGACCTAGGGGAGAGGGCCCAGGACCGGTTCACGTGACTAGTTTCAGGCCAAGTCGACCTAGGGGAGAGGGCCCAGGACCGGTTCACGGATTCTCCACCGATGTTGGCCGTGAGCGGGAACCGAACCCCGCGGCCCACCGGGTTGGGAGTCCAGCGCCCGGCCACCGACTGCCGCTCCCCCCACCCGACACAGCCAGACATTACGTACACACCGCATATAAAACACCAACCTCCTCGCGCACCACACTTGGTTGCCGGGGCAACCGCGAGGCATCTCCTTGGTAACGGTACCCACGCTATTTTCTATAAAACTGGTAAAACGCCTCTTGATCCCACGAATCCTCGATCCCCCTCGACTCCACGCATCCAGGGCTGGAGGTCGGGGTCAGGCCTGCAGGTCGGGGTCAGGGCTGCAGGTCGGGGTCAGGGCTGCAGGTCGGGGTCAGGGCAGCTCCTCGTAGTGCACCGATGCCCTCCAACGTGGCACCGAGTACACAAGCAGCCTGCAACAACCACCAAAACCACATCAACTATCGTGTCCACCAGCAGCCTGCAACAACCACCACCACCACCATCAACTACCGTGTCCACCAGCAGCCTGCAACAACCACCAAAACCACTTAGTCCACCAGCTACCACCACCACCACCATCAACCACCCCCAGTGGGAGACCCCCCCCCCGCCCCTTAATACCGGATTCCGAGGGTGAGGAAGGCGACCCCCATGGCGAGTCCCAGGCTCGCGTCCAAGAACCAGGCCGCAGGATGACGTGGGGTCAGATCCACGGCCACCACCATGGCCAGCGCCATCACAGCGCCTGCCAGCGAGTTCCAGCCTGGCTCACCCGGTGAGCGAGAGGCACGGTGAGGGTGAGGAGTGGAGTGCGGGGCATGCGTGTGTGTGTGCGTGCGTGTGTGTGTGTGTGCGTGTCGCTGGAAGTTAGACTGGGTGGTGATGAGTGAGGTAGCGTCCATGGTAGTGAGTGGAGCACCGTCCGTGGTGGTGAGTGGGGCACCGTCCGTGGTGGTGAGTGGGGCACCGTCCGTGGTGGTGAGTGGGGTACCGTCCGTGGTGGCGAGTGGGGTACCGTCCGTGGTGGTGAGTGGGGTACCGTCCGTGGTGAGTGCGGTACCGTCCGTGGTGAGTGCGGTACCGTCCGTGGTGAGTGCGGTACCGTCCGTGGTGGTGAGTGGGGCACCGTCCGTGGTGGTGAGTGGGGTACCGTCCGTGGTGGTGAGTGGGGTACCGTCCGTGGTAGTGAGTGGGGCACCGTCCGTGGTGGTGAGTGCGGTACCGTCCGTGGTGGTGAGTGGGGCACCGTCCGTGGTGGTGAGTGGGGCACCGTCCGTGGTGGTGAGTGGGGCACCGTCCGTGGTGAGTGCGGTACCGTCCGTGGTGAGTGCGGTACCGTCCGTGGTGAGTGCGCGGCTGGAAAGTGCGGTGCCAAGGAGGAACTTGAGGAGAGCGAGGACGGCGCAGAGGATGGCGCTGAGCACCGACACCACGTGCAGGAACACGCCCTGCATACAGCACACTCACCAACACTCACCAACACTCACCAACACTCACCAACACTCACCAACACTCACCAACACTCACCAACTCTCACCAACACCCACCAACACCCACCAACACCCACCAACACCCACCAACACCACACCGTGCACTCTCCACATCCATCGCACACCCACGCCACGAACATATATACAACCACACCCCCACCCCGACACGCTCACCACCCGTGCACGCACGCACGCCGCGTTCCCCACCACCCGCCGCTCACCCCCTGTGGCTGGGAGCGCTGCACGAGGCCGAACGCGGATTTAGCGGCGATGAACGCGGAGGAGACGAGGAACACGGCCCCCAGCGCCATGCACGCCCTGAGAGGCAGGGAGAGAGGGTTAGCTCTTTCATTTAAAAAGGAGGGGTGGGGGTTACATAAAGCAAAGCATTAAAAAAAACTAAATGATGAACGGAGCAAATTGCCGACTACACCGAGCATCTTCTTGTTTCCTCTGATCGTAAAAAAAGAGAGAGACACGGCGGGGAGAGAGAAACGAGGGGAGGGAGAGACAAGGGGGGGGCGAGAGAAACGTGTACCCATGTCCTCCCTCACCTCCTTCCCACCAAGCCCCCCCCCCGCCCCCCAGGTCACCCCTCAACACCACCCCCCCCCGCTCACCCGTGCTCACGGCGTGAAGAGGGCACCTCGACTTTGCTGAACCTCCAGGCGACCACCACCGAGGTGAGTGTGTCCAGCACGGCCCCCACCTGAGTGAGGGTGACGAACCGAGAGGGTCATCTCATCGCACGCGCTCAGATGCGCTCCTGCGGCCGTCTGGAACGCTCTTCTGATACGAGGAAGCCACTGGGTGGGGGGGGGGGGGGAGGGTCTGGGAGCTGTGATGCACTATTAAATCTATATTCAAACGCACTTCTGTTAGAACTGCTTTGCGTGTTTAGTTTGTTGTCCTTCCCCCACGCCTCGGTTAAGCGCGGTCGGCTACGTACGGTGCGAAAGAAGTTCAACTTGCGTGCACACACGAGGGGTGGGCGAGAGGGCTGAGGGGTGAGGCGAGGCGAGGATCATCGCTCTCTGAGAACGACGCACATCGCAGGGGTCGCCGCTAGAGGCTCGGGGGCAGGGCCGCACGAGGATCTACGGGTCCCAGGCCACAGTCGGTGTCACAGGGACGAGGTCGGCGACTGGGTCAGGGCCACTCACCGCAAATGCGAACGCGGCTGCACTTTTCTGCAGCACGGAGACCACTGCGGGGGAGGGAGAAGGGGGCAAAGTGCGACCATGATCCAGAAGCTGTGACGAGGATGATGATGACGATGATGATGGTGGTGGTGGTGGTGTTAGTGAGATGGTGGAGATGACGACGTTGCGGAGGGGTCCCTCACCGAAGGCGGCGGCCCCCATGCCGGCAGTGGCGACGATGGAGACGGCCGAGACGAGGAGAGCAAGGCGGCGGAGAGAGGCGAGGCGGTCCTCGCAGCCCGACGACTCGCCTGGAACAACACAACCACAACCAGCACAACCAGCACAACCAGCACAACCACAGCAACTACAGTCAACTCAACTACAACAATCACTACAGCTAGAATCGCCACAATCACAACTAGAGCCACAACCAGCACAACCACAGCAACTAGAGCCCACACAACAACTACAGTCAACTCAACTACAACAATCACTACAGCTAGAATCGCCACAATCACAACTAGAACTACAACCAGCACAACCACAGCAACTAGAGCCGAGACAACAACTAGAGTCAACTCAACTACAACAATCACTACAGCTAGAATCGCCACAATCACAACTAGAACCACAACCAGAACCAGCACAACCACAACAACTAGAGCCACATCCAGCACAACCACAGCAACTAGAGCCGACACAACTAGAGTCAAATCAACTACAACAATCACTACAGATAGAATCGCCACAATCACAACTAGAACCACAACCAGAACCAGCACAACCACAGCATCTAGAGCCACATCCAGCACAACCACAGCAACTAGAGCGGACACAACTAGAGTCAACTCAACTACAACAATCACTGCAGCTAGAATCGCCACAATCACAACTAGAACCACAACCAGAACCAGCACAACCACAGGAACTAGAGCCGACACAACTAGAGTCAACTCAACTACAACAATCACTACAGCTAGAATCGCCACAATCACAACTAGAACCAGAACCACACAACCACAACTAGAAGCAACACTACACCACAACATCCACACCTAGACCGTACAACAC
Source organism: Petromyzon marinus (assembly GCF_010993605.1). Taxonomy (NCBI): domain Eukaryota; kingdom Metazoa; phylum Chordata; class Hyperoartia; order Petromyzontiformes; family Petromyzontidae; genus Petromyzon; species Petromyzon marinus. Next base: position 10,214,604 of record NC_046089.1, on the reverse strand, counting down.
TCCACATTACTCACACCCACAACACCTCTGTAACACACAAATACAAACATCGCCCGTGTTGGGACAAGTGCTGTTAGCCAGACCCTTTTGTGGATGTTATTGCAGGCCGGAACAGCACATGAGTGGGTGGGTGGCCAATACCACGCCCGGCCGCCTTTGTCTCCCCAATGCTGATGTTTAGACTGCACCAGGTACTCATTTGAGGCCAAATCGACCTAGGGGAGGTCCAATAGCGGTTTAGTTAATCGCCAGTGGCGTTGGCCATAAGCGGGAATCGAACTCTGGTCGCCACATTCGTAGTGCAGCGCGCTAACCACCACAACCACGACGCCTACACAACCACCACAACCACCACGCCTACACAGCCACCACAGCCAACACAACCACAACCAAACACAACCACCACAACCACCACGCCTACAACCAACACAACCACCACGCCTACAGCCAACACGCCTACAACCACCACAACCACCACACCTACACAACCACCACAACCACCACGCCTACACAGCCAACACACCTACACAGCCACCACAGCCAACACAACCACAACAACCACCACGCCTACAACCAACACAACTTCCACGCCTACAACCAGCACAACCAACACAACCACCACGCCTACAACCAACACCCACCACGCCTACAACCAACACAACCACCACACCATTAACAAACAGAACCACCACACCATTAACAAACAGAACCACCACACCATTAACAAACACAACCACCACGCCTTTAACCAACACAACCACCACGCCTTTAACCAACACAACCACCACAACCACCACGCCTTTAACCAACACAACCACCACAACCACCATGCCTTTAACCAACACAACCACCACAACCACCACGCCTTTAACCAACACAACCACCACACCTTTAACAAACACAACCACCACGCCTTTAACCAACACAACCACCACGCCTTTAACCAACACAACCACCACAACCACCACGCCTTCAACCAACACAACCACCACAACCACCACGCCTTTAACCAACAACCACCACACCTTTAACAAACACAACCACCACGCCTTTAACCAACACAACCAGCACAACCACCACGCCTTTAACCAACACAACCACCACAACCACCACGCCTTTAACCACCACAACCACCACGCCTTTAACCAACACAACCACCACAACCACCACGCCTTTAACCAACACAACCACCACAACCACCACGCCTACAACCACCACAACCACCACGCCTTTCACCAACACAACCACCACAACCACCACGCCTTTAACCAACACAACCACCACAACCATCACGCCTTTAACCACCACAACCACCACGCCTACAACCACCACAACCACCACGCCTTTCACCAACACAACCACCACGCCTTTAACCAACACAACCACCACGCCTTTAACCAACACAACCACCACAACCATCACGCCTTCAACCAACACAACCACCACAACCACCACGCCTACAACCAACACAACCACCATAAACATCACGCCTACAACCAACACAACCACCATAAACACCACGCCTTTAACCAACACAACCACCACAACCACCACGCCTTTAACCAACACAACCACCACAACCACCACGCCTTTAACCAACACAACCACCACAACCACCACGCCTTTAACCAACAACCACCACAACCACCACGCCTTTAACAAACAACCACCACGCCTTTCACCAACACAGCCACCACAACCACCACGCCTTTAACCAACACAACCACCACAACCACCACGCCTTTAACAAACAACCACCACGCCTTTAACCAACGCAACCACAACAACCACCACGCCTTTAACCAACACAACCACCACAACCAACACGCCTTCAACCAACACAACCACCACAACCACCACGCCTACAACCAGCACAACCACCACAACCACCACGCCTTTAACCAACACAACCACCACAACCACCACGCCTTTAACCAACACAACCACCACAACCACCACGCCTTTAACCAACACAACCACCACAACCACCACGCCTTTAACCAACGCAACCACCACAAACACCACAACCACCACACCTTTAACCACACCACGCCTACAACCACCACAACCACCACAACCACCACGCCTTTAACCAACACAACCACCACAACCACCACGCCTACAACCACCACAACCACGACAACCACCACGCCTTTAACCAACACAGCCACCACAACCACCACGCCTTTAACCAACACAGCCACCACACCCTCACCCCCGGACGCTCTCCCTCCCCCCGCCACTCACACTCCGAACTCGCGGTGCTCTCCCCTCCCTCCCCCGCTCGCACCGCCTCCGTCTCCATGGCTCAGCAGCGGCCGCTCGCTTCTCCAAACCGCCCGCTGCCTCCACCACCACCACCACGGGGTTCACCCACGCGCCGTAAACTCCCGGCGGGGATGCTTTGATCCCCGATCTCTCTGCTCAATCCTCTCGGGGTCGCCCCACAACTCGTCAGACGGCGGATCGAGAGGTGGGGGGGGGCAAAAAGACGTGGCCCGTAATCTGGCGGATCGTAACAAATGGCGGGGGGGGGGGGGTGTAGTACAACTGGCGGAAAGTACAAACTGGTTTTAAAACAGGGTGGTGGAGGGGAGTTACTTCCCTAAATGAGCTTCGCGAGTGGTGGTGGTAGGGGGGGAGTGGCGGGAAAAAGTTCCTCGCGAAGGCGACGTTAGACCACGTGGAGGCCGAACACGTGGCAAAAAAAAGTGCCGGGGAAATCTTGCCGGGCGGCGTCCGCCACGTGATGCGAGGGCATTTAAATCCGGCGCGCGCTCTGATTGGACGGGCCCAGACCCCGCCTTACCAACTCTCCTCCCACTCAGCGCTCCGATTGGACGAACGGAAGTCCCTCTCCCTCCTCCGACCTCGCACTCTGATTGGACAAGCCAGACCCCCCCCCAATCCCTCCCCCACCATCTCTCGCACACGAGCTAATTTGCATATTAAATGCCCTGGCGGGGGGAGGGGGGCAAGCGCGTGGCAGCAGGAATCGACGATTTAATCGTCGCCAGCGTCGACGGATTTTCTGGCTTAGAGAGTCGATGAATGCCCATCACTCCCAATTGCCGTACTGTGCTGCAGGAGAATCGTGAACCCCACCTCGTGTACAGCACGGTAAACAATAGCGTACTGTGTGTGTGTGTGGCACGAAGTGACCAAGTACACGCGTTTAGAGTATTTAACTGCTGCACATTTCCACGTGATGGTAAGCCGCTTCGTTGCGCTGTCATTCGTGGCCAGGTCGCCGCTGAAAAAGAGCTATATAGCTCAGCGTGCCTTACCTGGTCAAATATTTTTTTAAAAAAAGTCTTTAGTTTATATCATGGGCGACGTTTCGGGAAATGGCCCTTACAGCACATAGGGCGGAGAGGTGTTGAAACGTCGCCTGTACCTATGCCTGTACCCTTTAAATCGCTCACAGCTGATATGGGTGATTGTGATTATCGTGATTCTGTTTGTCTACCACGGAAAGCCTCACCGAGTCTCAGGACTGTTCTACAGGAGGGTCCTGCCATGTATTCACAGCAGTGGTGGGGCGCGGGGGGGGGGGGATGATTGCTCCCGTGTGTGATCCAAACTGACTTCATTTTCGGAGTATTATTTCAAATTAGGCAAATTTGGACGGGCCGTCACGCAGGCGCACAATGGCCTGGTTCTTGTGAGCGACGTCACGGGATCTTTAACATCCACTCGTGAGTGATGCAGACGGATGGATAATGATGATGATGGTGGTGGGCGATGGTCAACACTAATGACGGAGCGGCAGCCAAGGCACGGAACGCGTCCGAGAGGTTTTCGACCGCCGAAGGAGATGGAGCCATGAAATGAGCTGCTGTGACAGAGCAGGTGTTGGGTGAATTGTTACATCGCTGGATCGTGAGAGATAACAGCTTGGGGGGAGGGGAGGGGGGGAGGGGTCTTCATCCAGCAGTGGATTGACCATGGCCGGAGGGGATTGATTCGGCTCATCATTGCTCCCTCTGACGTCGTGCGGGGCAGATCGACAGCTGTTGTCTTTCAGAGAGACTGGCACCTCCCGCCATAGGAACGTGGAATTTCCAGCACTGGCGCTCTGCGGGGCTGTGAACCGGGAGATGAGCAACAGGTGCCCAGCTCAATGCGAAGTGGAGTCGGGGAGGGAGAGAGGCGGCTGAAGTGATTCACGCGGTGGTTGGTGGCTTTCGTGTCGTTTGCAACAACCAGCCCCGCCACGTGGACAAGTAGAGGTCGTGTTTTATTCGGCGTGACCACACCGACATCAACGCCACAAAACACGGGGAGTTCATCTCCACACCAACCTCTTCCTCACCGCGGCCGATGCACAGAGGTCGCTGCGATGATCATGATCAACATCGCGGTCTCACGACTCCGTGTGCAGGAGGGTCCTGCCGAGTTCGTCGCAACAGCAGCAGCAGGGAACGATGCTGCTGCTGCGCGATCCCAGCTGACAGATTTGCGGGTGATATTTCAACATTGGCGATGCGGTTTGGCTGTTTATGGAGGTTTAGCTATGGGAGGAGGGAATCGGAGAAAACCCACTCAGAACAGAGAGAGAGCTTACAAACTCCACTCACTCTTACACCGCTTCTCGTACGTACTCGCCAGCAACAAGAACGAAGTGACGGCGACACCATCCCACGGTGCGTGTAACAGGATCGCTGCACTTTGAGGTTACGTGACGTGGGGAATGCACGCTGCTGTCGGGTCACGGGACAGACCCATATGTCATGGGTTGATTGAGATCAAGGGCAGATGGCACCACCTGCGCCCCCCCCCCACTGTGCCAACTCTGCTGCGTTTAAGCCGCTGGCGCTCGGCTCGTCGTTGTGAGCGTCGCTTCTCTGCCCTCTGCCGTCGCTGGAGGGCGACTGCCTCCAACTGCCAAGCAGCGTCCTTTCACGGGCCTCCTCCACGGAGACTGATCTTGACACCGCCGGCACCGATCTTCGGTAAGTCCACTCAGCTCCACATCCTCCTGTAACGCATCATTCCATCTCTTCTCTAGTCCGTGCAATGCCGGTGTAGCCCCCTCTATGCGGCCAAAACAGAAACTGCTTGCACATGCGGCCGCTGGATATGTCAGGCTAACATGAACCGGCCACCACAGCCTCGCCTGCTGGAGGAGTTCACGGATGATTGGACTGCGTCCAGTGACAGAATGGGACTAAAAGTCGGCGCGGGCATTTGTAAACCCACCAGGCCCAAACTGCCGTGCGATCTCATTGGACCCATTTGGTTCGGGCCAAAAAAAACACCAAACGGCCCGGTGAGGAAGATTCTTTCGGGGCTGCCGTAATGCAAAACCTCGGGCGTAAATAAGCAAGGAGGCGTACACAATGGAAGTAATAAAATATTTTAATAAAAAAAGAATACACGTACGTACTCTCAAAAAATGTGGCCATTTCGCCACATTTTTTTTTCACTCTCAAAAAATGTGGCCATTTCGCCACACAGACCGGCCCACCGGCCCTCTGAATGGACCGGCCCACCGGGGACTGCCCCCTGGCCTGTGTCCACTCACACGTTCACTCTGCAGAAGAGGGTGGGGGGGGAACGCCCAGACGCTTCTCGCTGTGACCACTGCGCTGCCGCTCTGTAAGCCCCCCAGAGCCACGGTCAACTACAAGGGTCACACCAGGGACCCAGGAGGTCAACCCTCATCAACCTTGACCTCTGAGAGGGTCGTCAATCCCCAGGGGATAAATATGTCCCTGGGGTGGTGACACGTGACTCGTAAGCATCGCCTCGGAGTGAGAAGAGGCATACTGGTTGTGGTGTGCCGGGTGCCGGGATTAGTTTCTGGAGCTCGGCCCTGGGCAGCTCCGGTTGGAACCCTGGCGAACACGAGGGACCGCGGTGAAACCTCACACAGACGTCTCCATGCGTCTGATGGAGCTCATCTTCCTCCGGATAGAGGAGCGGAGCTCGCGGTACCTGATGAGGGCACAGCGATAATCACACTCAGCTACACACTCAGCTACACACTCACCTACACACTCAGCTACACACTCAGCTACACACTCAGCTACACACTCAGCTACACACTCACCTCCACACTCAGCTACACACTCACCTACACACTCACCAATACACTCACTAAAACACTCAGCTACATACTCACCAATACACTCACCTACACACTCACCAATACACTCACCTACACACTCACCAATACCTACACACGCAACTACACACTCACCCAAACGCAAAAATGTCCCCTGTATAGCCTTAACAGACTACCCGGAAAGTGACTTGCACACTGACTCACACCCCGCGTGCTCACTCACAACTCCTCACCGTTGCCTCACCCGCTCCACCGCCTCCTCCTCCTCCTTCTCCAGGCGCTGAACCAGCACAAGGAGCAGAGGCAAATCCAGGCCCAGAAACTGGGCCTCCTACAGGGCACCGCACACCAACGTTCACCGCACCAGTCACCGCACTGCACCGCACCAGGGTCACCGCACTGCACCGCACCATAATCACCACACAAGAGTCACCGCACCAGAGTCACCGCAGCGTTCCGCACCATAATCACCGCACTGCACCGCACCAGGGTCACCGCACTGCACCGCACTGGACTGCACCAGGGTCTCCGTAGCGTTCCGCACCAGGGTCACCGTACCGCACCAGCGTCACCGCACCGCCCGCATGTGCACCGCACATCACCAGGTGCACTGCGCCACACCAAACACCGGGGCACCACACCGCAGCACGCCACACCCCAGGGTGACTGCACCAATCAAGCGACGAGTCACGATGAGGGACCCTCACCCCGGCGAGGCGCCGCTCACCTGGTGAGTGACGTCACGGTGAGTGACCGCCTCCACGATGAGGATGCGCGCCACGCGCTCGTCCGGCCCCTGCAGCAGCTGGGCCAAGAGGGGTCGCTCCGAGGGAGCCAAGCGGCGGCGCTCTGCAGTACACAGGCAGTACACACACACAGTACACACACACAGTACACACACACAGTACACACAGTACACACACACAGTACACACAGTACACACACACAGTACACACACACAGTACACACACAGTACACACACACAGTACACACAGTACACACACACAGTACACACACACAGTACACACACAGTACACACAGTACACACACAGTACACACAGTACACACACAGTAAAAACACACTACACACACAGTACACACACAGTACACACACAGTACACACGGTACACACACAGTACACACAGTACACACACAGTACACACACAGTACACACACAGTACATACAGTACACACAGTACACACACACAGTACACACACACAGTACACACACAGTACACACAGTACACACACAGTACACACACACAGTACACACACAGTACACACAGTACACACACACACACAGTACACACACACAGTACACACACACACAGTACACACACACACAGTACACACACACAGTACATACACACAGTACACACACAGTACACACAGTACACACACAGTACACACACAGTACACACGCAGTACACACACACACAGTACACACAGTACACACACACACAGTACACACGCAGTACACACAGTACACACGCAGTACACACACAAAGTACACACAGTACACACACAGTACACACACAGTACACACGCAGTACACACACACCGTACACACAGTACACACACATAGTACACACGCAGTACACACAGTACACACACACAGTACACACACACACACAGTACACACACAGTACACACACAGTACACACACACAGTACACACAGTACACACACACAGTACACACACAGTACACACGCAGTACACACACAGTACACAACCAGTACACACAGTACGCACGCAGTACACACAGTACACACACAGTACACACACAGTACACACACACAGTACACACACAGTACACACGCAGTACACACGCAGTACACACACACACATTACACACACAGTACACACAGTACACACAGTGCACACAGTGCACACACAGTACACGCAGTACACACGCAGTACACACACAGTACACACGCAGTACACACACACAGTACACACAGTACACACACACAGTACACACGCAGTACACACACAGTACACGCACAGTACACACACACAGTACACACGCAGTACACACACACAGTACACACAGTATACACGCAGTACACACACAGTACACACACACAGTACACACACAGTACACACACAGTACACACGCAGTACACACACAGTACACACACAGTACACACAGTACACACACAGTACACGCAGTGCACACACAGTACACACACACAGTACACACGCAGTACGCACGCAGTACACACAGTACACATACACAGTACACACACACACAGTACACACGCAGTACACACACACAGTACACACACAGTACACACACACAGTACACACGCAGTACGCACGCAGTACACACAGTACACATACACAGTACACACACACAGTACACACGCAGTACACACACACAGTAAACACACACAGTACATACACACAGTACACACGCAGTACACACACACAGTACACACAGTACACAAACACACAGTACACACACAGTACACGCAGTACACACGCAGTACACACAGTACACACAGTACACACGCAGTACACGCAGTACACACGCAGTACACACACAGTACACACGCAGTACACACGCAGTACACACAGTACACACGCAGTACACACGCAGTACACACACAGTACACACACAGTACACACAGTACAAACACAGTACACACAGTACACACACAGTAAACAAACACAGTACACACACAGTACACACAGTACACACACAGTAAACACACAGTACACACACAGTACACACGCAGTACACACACAGTACACACACACAGGACACAGGCAGTACACATACACAGTACACACACAGTACACACACAGTACACACGCAGTACAAACACAGTGCACACACACAGTACACAGGCAGTACACACACAGTACATACGCAGTACACACACAGTACACACACACAGTACACAGGCAGTACACAGGCAGTACACACACAGTACACACAGTACACACGCAGTACACACACAGTACACACAGTACACAGGCAGTACACACACAGTACACAGGCAGTACACACACAGTACACACACAGTACACACGCAGTACACACGCAGTACACACAATACACACACAGTACACGCAGTACACACGCAGTACACACACAGTACACACACAGTACACACGCAGTACACACAGTACACACGCAGTACACACACAGTACACACGCAGTACACACACAGTGCACACGCAGTACACACAGTACACACACACAGTACACACACACAGTACACACGCAGTACACACAGTACACACGCAGTACACACACAGTACACACAGAGTACACACACAGTAGACACACAGTAGACACACACAATACACGCAGTACACACACAGTACACACAGTACACACACAGTACACACGCAGTACACACACACAGTACACACACAGTACACACACAGTACACACGCAGTACACACACAGCACACACACAGTACACACACAGTACACACAGTACACACGGAGTACACACACACAGTACACACACACAGTACACACGCAGTACACAGGTAGTACACACACACACACAGTACACACACAGTACACACAGTACACAGGCAGTACACACACAGTACACACACGCAGTACACACACAGTACACAGACAGTACACACGCAGTACACTCGCAGTACACAGTCAGTACACACACACAGTACACACACGCAGTACACACGCAGCACACACACACTCAGTACACAATACACAGTGCACACACAGTATACATGCAGTACACACAGAGTACACACACACAGTACACACGCAGTACACAGACAGTACACACACATTACACACGCAGTATGCAATACACAGTACACAATACACAGTACACACACAGTACACACACACAGTACACACACAATACACGCAGTACACATGCAGTACACACAGTACACACACAGTATACACGCAGTACACACACAGCAACACACACAGTATACACACACAGTACACACAGTACACATGGAGTACACACACAGTACACACACACAGTACACACAGTAACACGCAGTACACAGGTAGTACACACACAGTACATACAGTACACACAGTACACGCGCAGTATACAGGCAGTACACACACACAGTACACAGGCAGTACACACACAGTACACACACGCAGTACATACGCAGTACACAGGCAGTACACACACAGTACACACAGTACACACGCAGTACACACACGCAGTACACTCGCAGTACACAGGCAGTACACACACAGTACACACACAGTACACACGCCGTACACACACACACAGTACACAATACACAGTACACACACGCAGTACACAGGCAGTACACACGCAGCACACACACACACAGAACACAATACACAGTACACAAGCAGTACACATGCAGTACACACACAGTACACACACAGTACACAGGCAGTACACACGCAGTACACAATACACAGTACACAATACACAGTACACACAGAGTACACAATACACAGTACACACGCAGTACACATGCAGTACACACACAGTACACACACACAGTACACACACAGTACACAGGCAGTACACACGCAGTACACAATACACAGTACACAATACACAGTACACACACAGTACACAATACACAGTACACACAGTACACACACAGTACACACACACAGTACACACACAGTACACAGGCAGTACACACACAGTACACACACGCAGTGCACTCGCAGTAAACAGGCAGTACACACACACAGTACACACGCAGTACACACACAGTACACACACACAGTACACATACACAGTACACACACACAGTACACACGCAGTACACACACACACAGTATACACACACAGTACACACAGTACACACCCAGTACACACGCAGTACACAGGCAGTTCACACGCAGTACACACGCAGTACACAGGCAGTACACACAGTACACAGTATACACACAGTACACACAGTACACACGCAGTACACACGCAGTACCCACACACAGTACACACGCAGTACACACACAGTACACGCAGTACACAGGCAGTACAAACGCAGTACACAATACGCAGTAAACACGCAGTACACAGGCAGTACACACGCAGTACACACGCAGTACACACACACAGTACACACACACAGTACACACGCAGTACACACGCAGTACACAATACACAGTACACGGGCAGTACACACACTTAGTACACACACAGTAAACACACACCGTACACACAGTACACATGCAGTACACATGCAGTACACATGCAGTACACACAGTACACATGCAGTACACACACAGTACAAACTCAGTACACAATACACACACAGTACACACACAGTACACACACAGTACACACACAGTACACAGGCAGTACACACGTAGCAGCAAGTATACATAGCACGCAGTGTTGCATTGTGCAGTTGTCGCTGTTGTGGTTATTGCTGTGGTCGTTATTGATGACATTGTTTTTGTTGTTATGGTTGCTGTGGTTGTTGTGGTTATTGTGGTTGGTGGTGGTAATTTGTGTGAATAGTGTGTTTGGTGCGTATTTTGTGGTTGTGTTGGTTGTGTATCTAATTATTCTCGTGTTATGTTGTTGTGTATATTGTTGTGGTGGTGGCTGTGGTGGTTATGGTGGTTGTGGTAGTGGATGTGATGGTTGTGGAGGTGGTTGTGGTGGTTGTGGTGGTTATGGTGGTTGTGGTGGTTGTGGATGTGATGGTTGTGGTGGTTGTGATGTTGTAGTGATGGTGGTTGTGGTGGTTGTTGTGGTGGGGGTTGTGGTTGTGAGTCCCGCACCTCCTGTGCTGTGCTGCAGAACGAAGCAGAAGTCGTGTGCGGCGTTCTCAATCTGAGACGCAACCACAACAACCACAACCACACGGTGAGACACAGTGATGGTGGTGGTGATGGTGGTGGTGGTGGCAATGATAACAGTGCTGATGGGGGTGACCGTGGTAATGGTAATGATGATAGTGGTGGTGGTGATGGTGCTTGATAGTGGTGATGGTCGTGATATTAGTGGTGGTGACGGTGGTGACGGTGGTGACGATGGTGACGGTGGTAATGGTCATGATATTAGTGGTGGTGACAGCGGTGATGGTGGTGATGGTGGTAATGTTGCGTGATGGTGGTGATGGTCATGATATGAGTGGTGGTGGTGACGGTGGTGATGGCGGTGACGGTGGTGTGATGGTGGTGATGGTGATGATCACAGTGGTGGTGTGATGCTGGCGATGGTGATGATGGCCATGTGGTGCCAACTCACGCGGAATTTCTGTAGCAGCAGGAGCATCACGTGCTCGCTCGTCAGGTCACTGCTGATCACCACGTTTGTGACGCAGCCAAACTCCGGCGTGAACACCGCAGTCTGCACACAGACACAGGCAAAGCTCCCCCCATGTAGCCTTCACCAGACGCTAGGGGAAAATGCTGTCAGCGCATGGGAGTTCCAATGAAGGCCGACACCGCACGCGACGGGGTGAATGGACAGCGCCACCTTCAACATCATCACCATCAACATCACCACCATCATCACCATCAACATCACCACCATCATCACCATGAACATCACCACCACCAAAGTTAAATACCCCACGTATAGCCTTTTAACAGAACGCTGGGGCAAGTGCTGTTAGCGAGCACCTATGAAGGCCGGCACGGCACACGAGGGGGTGGGTGGCCAACACCACGCCGGGCCGCCTTTGTCTCCCCAGTGGCGATGTTTACACACCGCACCAGATACTAATTTGAGGCTGAGTCGACCTAGGGGCGGCCCAGAACCGATTCAGATAATCGTCACTGGTGTTGGCCATGAGCGGGAATCGAATTCGGCTCGCCGGGTTCGTAGCGCGACGTTGTTAACCGTAGCGCGACGTTGTTAACCGTAGCGCGACGTTGTTAACCGTAGCGCGACGTTGTTAACCGTAGCACAGCGTTGTTAACCGTAGCACAGCGTTGTTAACCGTAGCATAACGTTGTTAACCGTAGCACAACGTAGTTAACCGTAGCACGGCGTTGTTAACCGTAGCACAGCGTTGTTAACCGTAGCACAACGTTGTTAACCGTAGCACAACGTTGTTAACCGTAGCACGACGTTGTTAACCGTAGCACAACGTAGTTAACCGTAGCACGGCGTTGTTAACCGTAGCACGACGTTGTTAACCGTAGCGCGACGTTGTTAACCGTAGCACGGCGTTGTTAACCGTAGCACGGCGTTGTTAACCGTAGCACGGCGTTGTTAACCGTAGCACGACTTTGTTAACCGTAGCGCGGCGTTGTTAACCGTAGCGCGGCGTTGTTAACCGTAGCGCGGCGTTGTTAACCGTAGCGCGGCGTTGTTAACCGTAGCGCGGCGTTGTTAACCGTAGCACAACGTTGTTAACCGTAGCGCGGCGTTGTTAACGTAGCACAACGTTGTTAACCGTAGCACGACGTTGTTAACCGTAGCGCGACGTTGTTAACCGTAGCACAACGTTGTTAACCGTAGCGCGGCGTTGTTAACCGTAGCACGACGTTGTTAACCGTAGCACAACGTTGTTAACCGTAGCGCGGCGTTGTTAACGTAGCACAACGTTGTTAACCGTAGCGCGACGTTGTTAACCGTAGCGCGACGTTGTTAACCGTAGCACGACGTTGTTAACCGTAGCGCGACATTGTTAACCGTAGCGCGACGTTGTTAACCGTAGCGCGACGTTGTTAACCGTAGCACGACGTTGTTAACCATAGCGCGGCGTTGTTAACCGTAGCGCGGCGTTGTTAACGTAGCACAACGTTGTTAACCGTAGCACGACGTTGTTAACCGTAGCACAACGTTGTTAACCGTAGCACGACGTTAACCATAGCACAACGTTGTTAACCGTAGCACGACGTTGTTAACCGTAGCGCGACGTTGTTAACCGTAGCACGACATTGTTAACCGTAGCGCGACGTTGTTAACTGTAGCGCAGCGTGGTTAACCGTAGCACGACGTTGTTAACCGTAGCACAACGTTGTTAACCGTAGCGCCTCCAATTAGCGCGGTTGGCTACGCACGGTGCAAAAGAAGTTCCCCAGTATGTGTTCCATCTTTATTCGACTATTTATTGTTTAGGAATGTTTTTGTGCAGGGTTTTTAAAAAACACATTTAGTTCATTCATTTTGTGTTTAGTTTATCTCCATATATATAAAAGGCAAAGTTGTGATTGTGTGTCTCTGTTCAAAATGTTTAGCGTACTTCCCGACATGCAACAAACTGGAAATTTGCCATGTGGGTACTTTCCAGAATATACACCATGCAACAATTATAAAAATACAATTTTGATTTTGGGAGGGGGGGGGGGAGCTCGATTATGTATTTTTTTTGCACGGCAAGTGAGCTGTGACGTCAAATCTGTCACGTGACCCGCGCACGTGAAAGCGTCACGCATTGTAGTGTAGTGCTTAGCGCTACGCTGCGCTACGAACCTGGCCACCCGAGTTCGATTCCCGCTCACGGCCACCACAGGTGACGATTATTTGAACTGGTCCTGGGCCTCCCCTAGGTCGACTCAGCCTAAAACGAATAACTGGTGCGGTGTGTGAACATCACGACTGGGGAGACAAAGGTTAATCCAAGTCCCGGGCGAAGCCGGGTAGTAAAGCTCGTTTGGCATACAACACAGTACTGTGACGGCTCTATTTCTGGTGGCCGTGTACCTAACCCAATTATTTAGCAAGGCTCAAGTATTGAATATCGCGGTTTTGGCTTTCACGGCACTTTCCAAGAAGGTCACCATCATAAAAAAACCAATGAGTAAGGTCACCACCATCATCAAGGGCTGGGGGTGGAACCACGTAACCCTAGCGGGGGGGGAGGGCTGTGGGACGAGGTGGGGGGCACAGGTGGGGGGGCTGTGTGACGAGGTGGGGGGGCACAGGTGGGGGGCTGTGTGACGAGGTGGGGGGGGCACATGTGGGGGGCTGTGTGACGAGGTGGGGGGCACAGGTGGGGGGGTTGTGTGACGAGGTGGGGGTGGCACAGGTGGGGGGTTGTGTGACGAGGTGGGGGGGCACGGCGGGGGGGAGGCTGTGTGACGGGGGTGGGGGTGGGAGAGGGGGGGAGCTGCACTCCACCTGGTGGTTGTAGAAGTGCCCGTTGATGGACACTCTGTGCTCCTCCACCCCCGGTGACACTGGGGGGCACCCCTTCCTCCGCCGGCCCCCCTTCTGTCTGCGCAGGACCCCCGCGTCGCTGCGGGTTCGCAGCAGGGCCCCAAGATCCGCGTCAGGCCCCGGGTCAGGGACCCTGGGGGGCCCTGGGGGGGTCAAAGCTGCTGCTGCTGCTGCCTCTGAGTTGGGGGCGAGGGCGGCAGTTACGTGGAGTAAGCGCGGTGATGGTGGTGGTGAGGGAGGTGAGTGTGGTGAGTGAGTGGTGAGTTTAGTAAGCGTGGTAAAAGTGAGGAGAGTGCGGCGAGTCTCACGAGTGATGAGTGAGTGTGGTACCTGGAGCTTCTCCCACCGTGTTGAGATCTGAGAACCCATCCCAGCGAACCATGCCTCTGTCAACAACAACAACAACCGCATCAAAAGCCACAGCCACTACCACATCAACAAACACAGCTACTACCACAGCCACTAAGGGACCGTCCATAAATGACGTCACGCGATTTTGGACGATTTTTACCCCCCCCCCTCCCCCCCTCGTCATACGGCGTATTAAATGTGGCGCTGCACTCTGATGTTGTAGGAGAAAACATTAAACACATTCTTGCGGAGGGAGCTGGTAGGAACGTTGGGTTGCTCGGTCAATGGCCAGGGTCAACGGCGGCACCACGTGGTGTATTCCGCAAATATGCCCGACTGTGAGGGCGGGCACAAGCCGGCGTGAGTAGGTTAAATGTTGAGTTTTATAAGGGCACCACGGGGTGACCAGCCCCTCCCCACCCAGCCCCACCCCTACCCACCCAGCCCCTCCCTCTCCACCCAGCCCCTCCCCACCCTCCCCTCTCCACCCAGCCCCACCCCTCCCATTTTTGGATGCACGACGGACGGACACAATAATCCCCTGTGGGCTGGTGTAACCAGGAGGTTCCTACCAGTATTAAAAAAGTCTATTTAATTAAGTAGAACGTGTTGTCTATATTTATTTAAAGCTGCACATTTTGATGTGACGTCACATTTCTCACCCCCCCCCCCTCCTCGTCACACATCGTCACAAATGTCTGACCCCCCCCGCCCCCTCCCTAGGTGCGTGACGTAATTTATGGACGGCCCCTAACACAGTCACTACCACTACCACAGTCACTACCATAGCCACGGCCACTACCATAGCCACAGCCACTACCATAGCCACGGCCACTACCATAGCCACGGCCACTACCATAGCCACAGTCACTACCATAGCCACAGTCACTACCATAGCCACAGCCACAACCAGAGTCACTACCATAGCCACAGCCACTACCATAGCCACTACCATAGCCACAGCCACAACCAGAGTCACTACCATAGCCACAGCCACTACCATAGCCACTACCATAGCCACAGTCACAACCACAGTCACTACCATAGCCACAGCCACTACCATAGCCACTACCATAGCCACAGCCACAACCAGAGTCACTACCATAGCCACAGCCACTACCATAGCCACAGTCACAACCACAGTCACTACCATAGCCACAGCCACTACCATAGCCACTACCATAGTCACAGCCACTACCATAGCCACTACCATAGCCACAGTCACAACCACAGTGACTACCATAGCCACAGCCACTACCATAGCCACGGCCACTACCATAGCCACGGCCACTACCATAGCCACGGCCACTACCATAGCCACAGTCACTACCATAGCCACAGTCACTACCATAGCCACAGCCACAACCAGAGTCACTACCATAGCCACAGCCACTACCATAGCCACTACCATAGCCACAGTCACAACCACAGTCACTACCATAGCCACAGCCACTACCATAGCCACTACCATAGCCACTGCCACAACCAGAGTCACTACCATAGCCACAGCCACTACCATAGCCACAGTCACAACCACAGTCACTACCATAGCCACAGCCACTACCATAGCCACTACCATAGTCACAGCCACTACCATAGCCACTACCATAGCCACAGTCACAACCACAGTCACTACCATAGCCACGGCCACTACCATAGCCACGGCCACTACCATAGCCACGGCCACTACCATAGCCACAGTCACTACCATAGCCACAGTCACTACCATAGCCACAGCCACAACCAGAGTCACTACCATAGCCACAGCCACTACCATAGCCACTACCATAGCCACAGTCACAACCACAGTCACTACCATAGCCACAGCCACTACCATAGCCACGGCCACTACCACAGCCACGGCCACTACCACAGCCACGGCCGCTACCACAACCACGGCCACTACCACAACCACAGTCACTACCATAGCCACGGCCACTACCATAGCCACGGCCACTACCACAGCCACTACCATAGCCACGGCCACTACCATAGCCACGGCCACTACCACAGCCACGGCCACTACCACAGCCACGGGCACTACCACAACCACGGCCACTACCACAACCACAGTCACTACCATAGCCACGGCCACTACCATAGCCACTACCATAGCCACTGCCACTACCATAGCCACGGCCACTACCACAGCCACGGCCACTACCACAGCCACGGCCACTACCACAACCACGGCCACTACCACAACCACAGTCACTACCATAGCCACGGCCACTACCATAACCACGGCCACTACCACAGCCACTACCATAGCCACGGCCACTACCATAGCCACGGCCACTACCATAGCCACGGCCACTACCACAACCACAGTTACTACCATAGCCACGGCCACCAGTGCCCGGCTTCCACAACCATCACAGCGCGGCGTCGCCACCGCTGGCCGCGTCGCGACGTCGCTTTGTGACGTCGCGGATGCTGTGGGTGCCGGGCTGCGTTGTGACGTCACCTGCCGCCCTTGCTCATCCTCCCAGAATTTGCGGCAGGAGGAAGTGCGAGCCACGTGGGCGAGCGCAGGTCGTCGCTCAGCTGCAGCCTGATTGGTCGCGTGAGTGCCCACGTGACTGGCAGGGCGCCCTGCACAAGCACGTGATCCCCATCCTGGGGGGAGGGTAGGTGGCGGGGGGCACGTGGTGGGTGGTGAGGAAGAGGTGTAGCTTGTTTTAGTGTGTGTATGTGAGTGTGTGTGTGTTGGGTTGGTCATGTTGCCCGCATGCCCAAGCAGCTTCGGCTTGGCCGGATAGAGGCGGGGGGAGGGGGTGCTAAATGGGCGCAGCGTAGGCTGGAGAAGAGATGGAGGTCAAGCAGTACAGGAGGCTGTGGAGCTGATTGGATTTTCCGATGACCGGTATCAGTGGTGTCAAGATTGACCTCTGTGGAGGAGCCTCGTGAAGGACGCTGCTACTGAGAAGTTGGGAGGCAGTCGCCCTCCATCAAAAACGGAGGGCAGAGGAGCGACGCTCGCAAACACGAGCAGTGCGCTGCCATGGCCTACATGGGTCTGTGCCGTGACCTCCTGTCAGTGAGCCTTCGATACTGCACGTGCCCTCAAAATGCACCTCGCCTGGCTCAAGCGCCGTGGTGACGTCACCGCCACTTAGTGGCGAACGGTTGTTGGAATTGTGTGTACGTGTGTGTCTTTGTATGTGTACGTGTGTGTCTTTGTGTGTGTACGTGTGTCTTTGTGTGTACGTGTGTGTCTTTGTGTACGTGTCTTTGTGTGTACGTGTGTGTCTTTGTGTGTGTACGTGTGTGTCTTTGTGTGTACGTGTCTTTGTGTGTACGTGTGTGTCTTTGTGTGTACGTGTGTGTCTTTGTGTGTACGTGTGTCTTTGTGTGTGTGGGGAGTGGGAGTGTAGCGGTTAGCGCTCTGCACTAAAACCCAGCGACGCGAGTTCGCTTCCCACTAACTGGCAACATCAGTGACGAGTATCTGAACCGTGCTTCCCCTAGGTCGACTTCGGCTTAAATGAGTACCTGGTGCGGTGTGTAAACATCACCTCTGGGGAGAAAAAAGGCAGCCGGACACGGTGTTGGCCACCCACCTCCTAGTGCCCTGTGCCGGCCTTAATCGGTGCTCGCTAACAGCACTTTCCACAACAGTTTGTTGAGGCTATGGGGGGGGGTTCTTTGTCTTTGTATGTCGGTGTACCACGTGACAAGTCAGATGCAGCGCCTTGCGGTCCCTCAAGTAGAGGTTGTAGGTATCAAGAGATCGCAGTAGCTCCTGCCTAGAGACACATAAACATCATCATCAACATCATCGTCAACATCACTATCACCACCATCATCATCAACATCATCGTCAACATCACCACCACCATCATCATCATCGTCAACATCACCGTCACCACCATCGTCATCACCACCATCATCATCAACATCACTATTACCACCACCATCATCAATATCACCACCATCGTCAACGTCACCTTCACCACCATCAGTAACATCACCATCACCACGATCATCATCATCAACATCACCATCAAAATCACTATCGTCATCAACATCACCATCAACACGATAAACAACATCACCACGATCGTCATCAACATCACTATCGTCAACGTCACCTTCACCACCATCGTCATCAACATCACCACCATCGTCAACATTGCTATCGCCACCATCGCCATCAACATCACCACCATCGTCAACGTCACCTTCACCACCATAAACAACATCAAATTACCATCAACATCACCACCACTGTCAACATCGCCATCATCACGAGAAACATCATAATCAACATCACCGCCAACATCACCATCACCAACATGAACATCACCATCACCGTTAACATCACCATCCTGAACATCATCAAAATAACAATCAACATCACCACCACTGTCAACATCACCATCACCGTTAACATCACCATCCTGAATATCATCAAATAACAATCAACATCACCACCAATCTAGATTTGAAGTTTTCGTGACTGCAGGGATCCATACTCTTTGGTTCTTTCGGTAAAGTCACGTGGTTGTCCCACCTGATGACGGACGCTGGTGTTGCGCCCGAAACGTCGTGATTTAATTCATTTCATACCTACGTCACTTTACCGAAATAACCAAAGAGTATGCATCCTCGATCTAGATCAACGTCACCACCATCATCGGCAACATCACGACTACAATTATCATCACCACCATCGTGGTGATGCCATCACACCCCCCTCCCTGCCTCCCCACCTGCTGATGGTCTGCGACTCGCTGACCGTCACGAGTCCTGGGGGGCCGTGACGAGGGGGCAGCCCCCCACCGCCTCCTCCTCCTCCTCGTGTCCTCCTGCGTGTCACCTCCTCCATGGCTCTTCAGGGCACAGCCCCTTCCCCACCCCACAAAAAAAGACACAGATCCCCCGTGTAGCCTTAACAGACTTTTGGGGCAAGTGCTGTTAGCGAGCACCTATGAAGGCCGGCACGACACACGAGGGGATGGGTGGCCAGCACCACGTCCGGCCGCCTTTGTCTCCCCAGTGGCGAAGTTTACACACAGCACTCGATACTCATTTGAGGTTGAGTCGACCTAGGGGAGGCCGACGACCGGTTCTCGGGAATCGAACTCGTGTCACCAGGTCCGTAGCGCAGCGCTCTCTGCCACACCCCAAACACTTACAGGGCCCCCCACACCTGCAGCCCCCCTCCACACACACACAGGGACTCCCACGACCACACGCCCCCCCCCCCTCACACACACAGGGCCCTCCCCCACACACAACAACCGCCATTCGCCACTCAGTTGCGGTGACGTCACCACGACGCTTGTGCCAGGCTATGTGCACGCTAAGGCCACGTGAAGTGTCGAATGCCCGCTGGCAGGAGGTCATGGGGCAGACCCAGGTGACATGAGTCGACTGAGACGACTGGCTGATGCACCACCTGTGCCCCGTACTGTGCCAACTTGCTGTGTTTTAGCCACTCAACATTTTGCTCGTTGTTGTGAGCATCACTCCTCTGCCCTCTGTTGTTACTGGAGGGCGGCTGCCTCCAACTGCCCAGTAGCGTCCTTCATGAGCCTCTTCCACAGAGGCCGATCTTGACACCGCTGGTACCAGTCATCGGCAAGTAAACTCAGCTCCATATCCTCTTGTACCACATCACTCCATCTCTTCTCTAGCCCATGCTTCGCCAGTTTAGCCCCATCTATCCGGCCGAACAAAAGCTGTTTAGGCATGCGGTGGCTGGGCATGCAAGCTGCTACATGACCTAGCCAACGCAGCCTTGCCTGCCAGAGGAGCTCACCGATGGGACCTTGCTCAGATCTTTCAAGGATTTGTGAGCTCCTCACATAATCCAGCCTGGTTAAACCCAGGATGGATCGTAGGCAGGCCAGCCTAAATGTCTTTAACCAACGAAGAGTTTCCATTCGGGGGTACACGTTTTGCAAGCGTAGAGAAGGCAGGGTATGACCGTGGCTGAAAAGACCTGAATCTTCGTGTGGAGCGACAGACCAGGTAGCTTCTACGCAGCGTTACGCAGCCAATGAAAAGATAATGCCTCGAAACTGATTCGGAGTGAGACCTCTGCTGTCAAACCGGAGCCAGTCATGAGCACACTGCCCAGGTATGTAAAACTCTCCACTTTCTCCACAACTGCCCCATCACCAATTGGGAGTTGTGGCGTGGAGTGTCTGATGGTACAACATACCCAGGCAGGTGCTCAGTTTTGGTGGGGCTGATGGTAAGACCCCACCTCTTAGTGGCAGGCTCCAGGTTCAGCAGCAGCGCCTCCAACTCCTCTGAGTGAGCAGCAATCACCAGATCATCGGCATACATAACGTGGTTGACCAACAGGGAGCCATCCTTTAGCCGCACCCAGGCATCGTTCAGCCTCCCATTTTATCTGTACCAGATGGAAATTCCTCCAGTACAGTCATTGAAGACTTCACAAACTACGTGGTCGAACTAGATGTTATATAATGTGGGAGCCAGAGGACATCCCTGTCGCACCCCAAGGTGTACAGGGAATGGCTCCGACTCCCGGCCACGTAGTTTTACCCGGGCCTGCTCACCATCATGAAGGTCCTTAATGATCGTGAGCAGAGGGTCAGGGACTCCGAAAGCACGAAGAACAACCCCGAGCCCAGACCTACTGATGGTATTATAGGCCTTGACCAGGTCAATAAAGCAGATGTAGGTCTTGTTGGAATTCCCTACACCTCTGCTGTAGCAGACGGACAGAAAATATGGCATCTGTGCAGGATGGCCCTTTCCTGAAACCACATTGAGGCTCCGCAAGCCTCTCCTCAGCGTGCCTGGCAAGGCGATGTTGAATAATCCTTGCCAGGACCTTTCCCGGCACACTGAGGAGTGAGATGCCCCTGTAGTTGTTAGTCTGTGCAATCCCCCTTCTTAAAGAGGGGGACAACAAGGGCATCCTTCCAATCCTGTGGAACAGGTCCAGTGGTCCAGACTGTTGTTATGATGTCATGTAGGGCAGTCTGTGCACAAACGCCACCCTTTGTCAGCATTTCGCTTGGGAGATCATCTAATGCAAACACATCTACAGGCAAACACAGCTACAGGTAATGTCTACAGGCAAACACAACTACAGGCAAGCACAACTACAGTTAATACATCTACAGGCAAACACAACTACAGGCAACACTTCTACAGGCAAACATACCACAATATTTATTCGTACTGGAGGAATCCGATGAGCTGTAAAGCTCTTTTTCACGGACGTCCAGCGCAGGCGGGTAAGGGCGTTACTGCGACAAACAGTGACAACAACACAACGGTAGTGCAAAGTACAGGACAGTCAAACAATTCACCCAAACACAAAGACAACAAAACCACCCCCCTCCCCATCCTGCCAGGCACCCAAAGGATAGTGGCAACATAGCAACAGGCGAACCACCGACAGGCAAAGCGCGTGGATACAGGCGACACACACGGGCAACACAGGTAAGAACTAAGAACTATTTACTTGATCAGGTAAAGGCCCACTGAGCTTCATAGCTGAGTTTCAGAAGCGGCCTGGCGATCACAAATGATAGCTCAACCACGTGGCTTGTCGCCGTGGGGAATTGCATAGCAGCCAA
The DNA here is from genome assembly GCF_010993605.1 of Petromyzon marinus. Classification (NCBI taxonomy): domain Eukaryota; kingdom Metazoa; phylum Chordata; class Hyperoartia; order Petromyzontiformes; family Petromyzontidae; genus Petromyzon; species Petromyzon marinus. The sequence continues at coordinate 10,191,544 of NC_046089.1, read as the reverse complement.
ATACTCTCTAAATGTGAAGGGGGGAAACTGGAGGACGTGGAGAAAAATTCCACGAGACCACGGAGAGAGAGACATGCAAACTCCAAATACACAGCAGGTGTCAAGGTCTGGATCGAACCTACGATTTCCTGCATACTAGGCGAGGTAGTTAACATATCCTAGCCACCGTGATGATGATGAGAGAGACGCAAACTCCAAATATACAGGTGTCAAGGTCAGGATTGAACCCACGACCTCCTGTAGACCAGGCGAGGTAGTTAACATCTCCTAGCCACCGTGATGATGATGAGAGAGAGACGCAGACTCCAAATATACAGGTGTCAGGGTCGGGATTGAACCCACGACCTCCTGTATACCAGGCGAGGTAGTTAACATCTCATAGCCACCGTGGCGCCCCTACAAGAAACTAAATTAGAAGCAACACGAACAGGCAACAGTCAACACACGTACTGTACCGTCAACACTCGTACTGTACAGCCAACACACGTACTGTACAGTCAACACACGCACTGTACAGTCAACACACGTACTGTACAGTCAACACACGTATTGTACAGTTAACACTCGTACTGTACTGTCAACACGTACTGTACAGTCAACACACGTACTGCAGTCAACACATTTAGGAGACGCCGGGACAGGCAACACAACTTGGCCACACTGAACACCCCTCACCTTGAACTCGCCTCACCCCTCACAACTCACCTCACCCCTCACCTTGAACTCACCACACCCCTCACAACTGACCTCACTCCTCACAACTCACCTCACCCCTCACAACTCACCTCACCCCTCACCTTGAACTCACCTCACCCCTCACAACTCACCTCACTCCTCACAACTCACCTCACCCCTCACAACTCACCTCACCCCTCACCTTGAACTCACCTCACCCCTCACAACTCACCACACTCCTCACCTTGAACTCACCTCACCCCTCACAACTCACCTCACCCCTCACCTTGAACTCACCTCACCCCTCACAACTCACCTCACTCCTCACAACTCACCTCACCCCTCACAACTCACCTCACCCCTCACCTTGAACTCACCTCACCCCTCACAACTCACCACACTCCTCACCTTGAACTCACCTCACCCCTCACAACTCACCTCACCCCTCACAACTCACCTCACCCCTCACAACTCACCTCACCCCTCACAACTCACCTCACCACTCACAACTCACCTCACCCCTCACCTTGAACTCACCTCACCCCTCACAACTCACCTCACCCCTCACAACTCACCACACCTCTCACCTTGAACTCACCTCACCTCTCACAACTCACCTCACTCCTCACAACTCACCTCACCCCTCACAACTCACCTCACCCCTCACCTTGGACTCACCACACCCCTCACAACTCACCACACCCCTCACAACTCACCACACCCCCCACCTTGAACTCACCCCTCACAACTCACCACACGCCACTCACTCACGTGAAACCCCGCCTCACCACACACAACTTCGCCACACTGAACACACCACACTCCTGACAACTCACCAGACCCCCTCACCTCACAACTCACCACACGCCACTCACCTGACAACTCACCACACGCCACTAACCTCACAACTCACCACACCCCTCACCTCACAACTCACCACACCCCCTCACCTGACAACTCACCACACCCCCTCACCTCACAACTCACCAGACCCCCTCACCTCACAACTCACCACACCCCCTCACCTCACAACTCACCACACCCCTCACCTCACAACTCACCACACGCCACTCACTCCACCCTCACATATAAACCCACCTCAACACGCTCAGCCCACAGCACTCACCAAACAACAAACTCTCCCGCAAACCGTGAACGTCACATTCCTCACCCTCACCCTCACCTCACCACCACCACATTCTCGCTCACCCTCTCCCGCAAACCGTGAACGTCACATTCCTCACCCTCACCTCACCACCACCACATTCTCGCTCACCCTCTTCCACAAACCATAAACGTCACGTTCCTCACCCTCACCTCACCACCACCACATTCTCGCTCACCCTCTTCCACAAACCATAAACGTCACGTTCCTCACCCTCACCTCACCACCACCGCCACCCTCTTCCACAAACCACCTATCGAAGCACACCACACCTACACCACTCGCCACACTCGACTCAACTCCTCACCCACGTCCCAACTCACCCACCCCGGGCTATCCACACCAGCGCTCACCACATTCCTCACTTTCACTGCTCACCAAAACACGCCTCGCTCACGACCCTTCCTCCTCTCTCCCGCTCACCCCCACCTCACCTCGCCCACCTCACCCCTCGCTATCCCCTCGCTATCCCCTGTACCCCAACACTGGAATGGCGGTCTAACGCGTCTCACCGCACCCACCACAACTCTCGATCGCCGCTGCCTCTCCTCACCGCTCCTCCTCACCGCTCCTCACCGCCGCCTCGGTCCCCGCTATCGGGGCGCGGCGCTTTTGGAATTTGCACCGCGGCCTCCTCGCACCTGCGGGGTGGGCGGGCGCGGCGCTCTGGTATGCGGGGGGCGGGGCACCTAGCCTGGCACCTGGCACCTGGCCAGGTACCTGGCCTGGCACCTGGCACCTGGCCTGGTACCTGGCCTGGTACCTGACCTGGCACCTAGCCTGGCACCTCACCTGACACCTGACCTGGCACCTGGCCTGGCACCTAGCCTGGCACCTGGCACCCGGCCTGGCACCCGGCCTGGCACCTCACCTGATACCTGACCTGGTACCTGACCTGACACCTGACCTGGCACCTGACCTGGCACCCGGCCTGGCACCCGGCCTGGCACCTCACCTGACACCTGACCTGGCACCTGGCCTGGCACCTGGCCTGGCACCTGACCTGGCACCCGGCCTGGCACCTGACCTGGCAACTGACCTGGCACCTGACCTGGCACCTGGCCTGGCACCTCACCTGGCACCCGGCCTGGCACCCGACATGGCACCTGACCTGGCACCTGGCACCTGACCTGGCACCTGGCCTGGCACCTCACCTGGTACCTGACCTGGTACCTGACCTGGCACCTGACCTGGTACCTCACCTGGTACCTGACCCGGCACCTGACCTGGCACCTGACCTGGCACCCGGCCTGGCACCCAGCCTGGCACCCGACATAGCACCTGGCCTGGCACCTGACCTGGCACCTGGCCTGGCACCTAGCCTGGCACCTGACCTGGCAACTGACCTGGCAACTGACCTGGCACCTGGCCTGGCACCTGGCCTGGCACCTGGCCTATTGCTGTTGTTATTGTGTAAAGGAGAGCCGACACAAGGTTGCAGGGGGTTAGTCTTTTATTGCTTCCTTCAGTCCACACTTGTCCCCAGCCGTCTCAATCTCGTTCCCACCAAGATCTCCCCTCTTCCCGCCCGTTCTCTCTCTCTCTCTTCTGTCTCATAGCTTGCTCCTCTGCCTTCCCCTGTCACCGTCCCACTCCCCCTCCTTTTGGTGGGAATCCTTCCACCTGACGCCCCTTACAATTGTAAAGATGATTACGCTTGCTTACCCCGAGGTTTGAGCACAAAACAGCGGTCATCGCCCTCTCCTGGCAGCAGACGAATGCACAGAGACAGCTGCCACCGGGGGTGCTCCTAGGCTAGACCACACAGCAGTAATTAATCATCGCTACCTCTACTGGTTGCAGACTCATGCCCCCAGATCCCTCTTACAAATGAGACTCCTCCTTGATGCCGGTCGCTTGAGTTCGACCTGGCCACTCGAAATCAACCCGACACCTGAAACGGTGTGCGTGTGTGTGTCACCGTGTGTGATTGGCAGTGCGTGTATTAATGTGTCAGTGTGTATCAGTGCCTAGGAGTTATATTTAGGACCCGTGTGCATGTCAATTTGTGCGTGTATCGATGTCAGTGTGTGTGTATGTGTCAATGTGTGTGTATGTGTCAGTGTGTGTCAGTGTGTGTGTCAATGTCACACACGTTGCTCTACGAATGCGGCGACCCGAGTTTTATTCCCACTCACGGCGAACACCAGCGGCGATTATCTGAACCGATCCTGGGCCTCCCCAAGGTCCACTCAACTTCAAATGATTACTTGGTGCGGTGTGTAAAAACATCGCTCCTGGGGGAGATAAAGGTGTCCGGGCGTGGTGTTGGCTACTCACCTCTTCGTGTGCCGTGCAGGCCTTCATCGGTGATACGCGCAAACAGCACTTGCCTCAACAGTCCGTTAAAGGCTACACGGGCGATATTTGGCATTGCGTTTGACAGTGTGAGGATATCTTACAGTCATGCTCTCCCTCCTCGATGAGTGTGAATCATAGAGCCTTCTAAAGGAACATCTGCGCCGTTTTGAAACGTTCAGGCTGGCCATCCTACGATCCATACCGGGTTTAACCAGGCTGGATTACAGTGTGACAGCTCACAGACCCTTGACAGATCTGGACACAGTCCCATCAGTGAGCCCCTTCGACAGGCAAAGCTGCCTTTGCGAGATCATGCGGCTCGCATGCCCAGCCACCGCATGCCCAAACAGCTTCTGTTTCGCCGGATGGAGGGGGCTAAGCGGGTGCTGCACGGGCTGGAGACGAGATGGGTTGATACGGTACAGAAGGACGTGGAGCTGCGTGAACTTGCAAATGACCAGTACCGGCGGTGTCAAGATCGACCTCTGTGAAGGAGGCTCGTGAAGAACGCTGCTGGGCAGTTGCAGTTTCATTTATTTGGTATAGCCCTGTGAGTCATTCGGCTCTTGAATCGGGTGCAACCGCAACAAACGAAAACATGAACAAGAAAACATCTTAAAGTGACAATGTGTGACTGCGCAATCCTGAAAAAAACAGGAAAAAAACAGCAAAAATCTTCCAGAAAAATCACCGTACACCACCAACGCTGTGTGCAAAAATCCCAGTTGGATGCAAGTCAAACAACAACAACAACCACAAGACAACTTAGATTAAAGCCATCAGTCGAACTCCGTACTACAACAAAGAAACATGGCCACAAACAAAAAAAACGTTTTCGAAATCACCAAAATAAAGCCATAAAAGCAATATAACAGTGCTCATAAGAACTGTGCCCGAAATTTCACAATAAACGACATAAACAACATGTACCGCCAAGCCCTGACGCTAAAGCTGGCTGCATGAGTCACTCCACAACATCAGGAGCAGTATCAACATTTTTCAATGCACCTTTAAAGAGCAGCGCACTAAATCAAACACAAGATTATACTTTGCAGCGACGCTCACAACAACGAGCATAGCGCCGAGATAGTTAAAACGCAGCAAGGAGGTACAGTGGGCGCCACGGTGGCTATGAGATGTTAACTACCTCACCTGGTATACAGGAGGTTGTGGGCTCGATCCCGACCATGACGCCTGCTGCTGCTGTAAATTTGCCGTTTGCGTGTTCTCCACGTGGTCCTCCAGGTTTTCCCCTGCACAATTAGAATCACGCGTTAAGAGTCTTTGGTTGCTATAAATGTCCACGTGATAAGCCACTTCGTTGCGCAATCATTTGTGGCCAGGTCGCTTCTGAAAAAATATCTCAGTGGGCCTTATCTGGCAAAATAAATAAATAAAATGTGTTCGTACAGTTAATATAAAACATGTGAATGAGTGGTGAGTGAGTGTGTGTGACGGTGTGTGTGTGAGTGAATGTCAGGAGGTCCGGTGGACCGGCTCTGGCTCCTGCCACCATGAGGGGTGGACAGTCCTCCACTCGGGGCAGCAGACTGCCAAACAACAGGGTGTGGCTCTTCTTTTGAACAAAAGAATGAAGGGGGCGTGGGAGCGTGGTGGTGAGGTGTGGGAAGCTGTAAGTCCCAGGCTACTTTGGGCTCGCCTTCCCATCAACCGGAGGCAAGGAATGGTGGTCGTGGTTACTTATGCCCCCACCGAAGATGAACATCCGTGGAGGGATGCAGGCAAAGCCGATGAGTCAGATGCCTTCTATGACCTGTCACAGGTGCTGGCTAAAGTGGCCCCTCGGGATAGAGTCATCATGTTGGGTGACTTCAATGCCCGAGTTGGTCATGATACTGGCACCTGGTCTGGAGTGATTGGAGGGCATGGGCCAGATCAGCTCAATAACAACGGTAGGAGGCTGCTAGATTTTTGTGCAGCCCATGGGCTTGTAATTACCAACACGCTGTTCCGGCATCGGCGCATCCACACAACATCATGGATGCATGCCGGGTCCAAGCAAGAACATCTGCTGGACTACATAGTGACGGACCAGCGGATGCGAGCCCATGTCCTTGACACCAGGACCTACCGTGGAGCTGATCTGCCCTCTGACCATCGACTAGTCATCTGTAAGATGCGCCTGCCATTCATCCACTCTGTGGTGGGTGTACACCCAGGACCCCATTCCAACCTAAAGTGGCCTGGTCTCAGTTAGCTGATGAAAGTTGCAAGCGAGAATTTCATCATCGCTTGCGGCTGGGATTGGCATCGTCCCCGACTCCTCCTGATGTCGAGGGTAAATGGGCGAGGTTTAGGACTGTGACTCATGCAGCTGCAATGGCTGCTTTAGGTACGCGGTCCAGACCTCCCCAGAGACCCTGGCTAACAGAGGAGGTGTTCAGGATGGTTGAGAAAAAGCGACAGGCCCACTGTCATCGGCTACAGAATCCCACGTCAGAGAATGAGGAGGCTTACCGCAGCCTTCGCTCGGAGGTTCGGAGAGCCGTGAGGCGCTGCAAGGATGGGTGGTGGTCGCGGGTTGCTGAGGAGATGGAGTCTGCCTCAGTGGCCCGTGATCACAAATCTCTATTTAACTCCATCAAAAAAGTAATCTGCAGCGCCACAACCTATTACCATCATTAGGGGAAAAAACGGTGACCCAATCTCCGACCCCCAGGAACAGGTTTGCAGATTTGCTGAGCATTTCTGTGAGGTCCTGGGGGAGGGAAAATCCCTCAGCCAGGAAAACATCGTGGCACAAAGTGAGGATGACCCTGCTGAGGCTGCGGTGCCTCAAATATTGGAAGAAGTCACCCCCTGTGAGTGGCTGGCTGAGATGCCATCTGCTGAGGAAGTACTGAAGGCGATCCAGAGGCTGAGACCAGGAAAGGCAGCGGGCAGAGATGATCTCCCAAGCGAAATGCTGAGGGAGGGCGGCGTTTGTGCACAGACTGCCCTATATGACATCATAACAACAGTCTGGACCACTGGACGGGTTCCGCAGGATTGGAAGGATGCCCTGGTGGTCCCCCTTTTTAAGAAGGGGGACCGCACAGACTGTAACAACTACAGGGGCATCTCACTCCTCAGTGTGCCGGGAAAGGTCCTGGGAAGGATTATTCAACATCGCCTTGCCAGTCACGCTGAGGAGAGGCTTGCGGAGCCCCAATGCGGTTTCAGGAAAGGGCGGTCCTGCACAGATGTCATATTTTCTGTCCGTCTGCTACAGCAGAGGTGTAGGGAATTCGAACAAGACCTACATCTCGGCTTTATTGACCTGGTCAAGGCCTATGATACCATCAGTAGGCCTGGGCTCTTGGTTGTTCTTCGTGCTTTTGGAGTACCTGACCCTCTGCTCACTATCATTAAGGACCTTCATGATGGTGAGCGGGCCCGGGTAAAACTACGTGGCCGGGTGTCAGAGCCATTCCCTGTTAACCTTGGGGTGCGATAGGGATGTCCTCTGGCTCCCACATTATTTAACATCTATTTTGACCACGTAGTTCGTGAAGCCTTCAATAGCTGTACCGGGGGAATCTCCATATGGTACAGATATAATGGGAGGCTGATCGACGCCCGGGTGCGGTCAAGGGATGGCTCCCTATTGCTCAACCACGTTATGTATGCTGATGATTTGGTAATAGCTGCTCATTCAGAGGAGGAGTTGGAGACGCTGCTGCTGAGACTGGAGCGTGCCACTAAGAGGTGGGGCCTTACCATCAGCCCCACCAAAACTAAGTACCTGCCTGGGTATTTTGTACCATCGGACACTCCACCCCCACAACTCCCAATCAGTGATGGGGCAGTTGTGGAGAGAGTGGAGAGTGTCCCATACCTGGGCAGTGTGCTTATGACCGGCTCCAGTTTAACAGCAGAGGTCTCACTCCGAATCATTCGAGCGGCAATATCTTTTCATCGGTTGCGTAACGCTGTGTGGAAGCTACCTGGTCTGTCACTCCGCACTAAGCTTCAGGTCTTCTCGGCCACGGTCATTCACTCCCTTCTCTACGCTTCCGAAACGTGGACCCCCCTAATGGACCATCTTCGCCGGTTAGAAACATTTAGGCTGGCCTACCTACGATCCATCCTGGGTTTAACCAGACTGGATTGTGTGAGGAGCTCACAAATCCTTAAAAGATCTGGGCATGATCCCATCGGTGAGCTCCTCCGGCCGGGAAGGCTGCGATGGCTGGGTCATGTAGCCTGCATGCCCAGCCACCGCATGCCGAAACAGCTTTTGTTCGGCCGGATTGAGGGGCAAGGCGGGCGCGGCACGGGCTACAGAAGAGATGGAGTGATGTGGTACAGGAGGACGTGGAGCTGAGTGGACTTGCCGATGACTGGTACCAGCGGTGTCAAGATCGGCCTCTGTGGAGGAGGCTCGTGAAGGACGCTACTGGGCAGTTGGAGGTAGTCGCCCTCCAACAACAACGGAGGGCGGAGGAGCGACGCTCAGAACAACGAGCGGAGCGCCGGGTGGCTAAAGCACAGCAGATTGGCACAGTAGGGGGCACAGGTGGTGCATCAGCCAGTCATCTCAGTCAGTCGACCCTTGGCACCTGGGTCTGCCCCGCGACCTGCCAGCGGGCGTTCGACACTTCACGTGGCCTCAGGGTGCACATAGCCTGGCACAAGCGTTGTGGTGACGTCACCACCACTTAGTGGCGAATGGCGGTTGTTGTTGTTGTTGTGAGTGAATGTCGACCCGTGGCACTTGGGTCTGTCCCGTGACCTCCTGCCAGCGGGCGTTCAACACATCACGTGGCTTCAATGTGCACCGAGCCTGGCACAAGTGTCGTGGTGACGTCACCGCCACTTCGTGGCGAATGGGGGTTGTTGTTGTTGTCAGTGAATGTGTAGCGGTTAGCACGCTGCGCTACGAACCCGGCGACCTGAGTTCGATCCCCACTTACGGCCACCCCCTAGGTTGACTCAGCCTAAAATGAGTACCTGGTGCGGTGTGTAAACATCGCCACCGGGGAGACAAAGCCGGTCGGGCGTAATGCTGGCGACCCACCCCCTCAAGTACCGTGCCGGCCTTCATAGGTGCTGCTCGCTAACAGCACTTGCCCCAACAGTCTGTTAAGGCTATAGTGGGGGGGGGGGATATCTTCGTCTCTTGGAAGTTTAAAGTTTTTTTCAGTTTCATTTATTAGGTACTAGCTGTCCTACCCGGCTTCGCCCGGGACTTGGATTCACCACGCCCGCCGCTTTTGTCTCCCCAGTGGCGATGTTCACACAGCAGAGCAGTTACTCATTTGATGCTGAGTCGACCTAGGGGAGGCCCAGGACCGGTAAAAATAATCGTCACCGGTGGTGGCCGTGAGCGGGAATCGAACTCGGATGGCCGGGTTCGTAGCGCAGCGTAGCGCTAAGCACTACACTACAATGCGTGACGCTTCCACGTGCGTGGGTCACGTGACAGATTTGACGTCACAGCTCACTTGCCGTGCAAAAAAATATATGCGTTATCGAGCTCCCCCCCCAAATTTTTTTATTTATATTTTTTGCATGGTGTACAGTCTGGAAAGTACCCACATGGCAAATTTCCAGTTTGTTGCATGTCGGGAAGTACGCTAAACATTTTGAACAGAGACACACAATCACAACTTTGCCTTTTATATATATGGGGATTACCCTGTGAGCCATGCGGCTCTTGACACGGGTGCAACCGCAACAAAACAAAAACATGAACAAGAAACATCTTAAAGTGACTACAGAAAATTCCAGGAAAAAACAGCAAAGTCTTCCATTAAAAAAACACCGTCTTTCAATGCTGTGTGCAAAAATCCCAGTGGGATGCAAGTCAAACAATAACGGCCACGAGACAATTTAGATTAAAATTATCAGGCTAACTCTGTACAACAACAAACAAACATGGCGAAACCAAAACTTTAGCAAAATCACCAAAATGAAGCTATGAAAAACAATGTAACAACAGTGATCACAGGAGTGAGTGTAAGTGCGTTTAAGTGAGTGTGAGTGAGTGAGAGGGCGAGTGAGTTGGTGAGTGTGAGAGTCGTTGTTAGGCATCGCGTGAAGTGGATTCTAAAAACAGCGCAGGATGAGCCGCCTTGCTCTCCCGTGGGACAATCCGCGCGAGAGGAGCGAGAGAGAGAGGGGAGAGAGGGGAGAGAGGGGGGTAGAGAGAGGGGGTAGAGAGAGGGGGTAGAGATAGAGGGGGGTAGAGAGGGGGGTAGAGAGAGGGGTAGAGAGAGAGGGGGGTAGAGAGTGGGGGTAGAGAGAGAGGGGGGGTAGAGAGGGGGGTAGAGAGAGGGGTAGAGAGAGAGAGGGGGGTAGAGAGAGGGGGGGGGGGGGTAGAGAGAGGGGAGAGAGGGGGGTAGAGATAGAGGGGAGAGAGGGGGGTAGAGAGAGAGAGTGGGTAGAGAGAGAGGGGGGTAGAGAGGGGGGGTAGAGAGAGGGGGTAGAGAGAGTGGGGTAGAGAGAGGGGGTAGAGAGAGAGGGGGGGGGGTAGAGAGGGGGGTAGAGAGAGGGGTAGAGAGAGAGGGGGAGTAGAGAGAGGGGGGGTAGAGAGGGGGGTAGAGAGAGGGGGTAGAGAGATAGGGGGTAGAGAGAGAGGGGGGTAGAGAGGGGGTAGAGAGAGAGGGGGGTAGAGAGAGGGGGTGGAGAGAGGGGGGGGGGGGGTAGAGAGAGGGGGTAGAGAGAGAGGGGGGTAGAGAGAGAGGGGGGGGTAGATAGAGAGGGGGGTAGAGAGGGGGGTAGAGAGAGGGGGTAGAGAGATAGGGGGTAGAGAGAGAGGGGGGTAGAGAGGGGGTAGAGAGAGAGGGGGGTAGAGAGAGGGGGTGGAGAGAGGGGGGGGGGGGTAGAGAGAGGGGGTAGAGAGAGAGGGGGTAGAGAGAGAGGGGGGGGGGTAGATAGAGAGGGGGGTAGAGAGAGAGGGGGTAGAGAGAGGGGGGGAGAGAGAGGGGGTAGAGAGAGGGGGTAGAGAGAGGGGGAAGAGAGAGGGGGGGGGGTAGAGAGAGAGGGGGGGGGTAGAGAGAGAGGGAGGAGGGTGGTAGAGATAGGGGGTAGAGACAGAGGGGGGGTAGCGAGAGGGGGGTAGAGAGAGTGGGTAGAGAGAGAGGGGGTAGAGAGGGGGGGTTAGAGAGAGGGGGTAGGGAGAGGGGTAGAGAGAGGGGGTAGAGAGAGGGGGGGGTAGAGAGGGGGGTAGAGAGAGGGGGTTAGAGAGAGAGGGGGAGTAGAGAGAGGGGGGTAGAGAGAGGGGGGTAGAGAGAGGGGGGTATAGAGATAGGGGGGTAGAGACAGAGGGGGGTAGAGAGAGGGGGGTAGAGAGAGAGGGGGGTAGAGAGAGGGGGGGGAGAGAGGGGGGGGTAGAGAGAGGGGGTAGAGTAGAGAGGGGGGCTAGAGAGAGAAGGGGGGTAGATAGAGAGGGGGGGCTTAGAGAGAGGGGGTTAGAGAGAGGGGGTAGAGAGAGGGGGGTAGAGAGAGAGGGGGGTAGAGAGAGGGGGGTAGAGAGAGGGGGTAGAGAGAGAGGGGGGGTAGAGAGAGAGGGGGGGTTAGAGAGAGGGGGTGGTAGAGAAGAGGGGGGTAGAGAGGATGGGGGGTAGAGAGAGAGGGGGATTAGAGAGAGGGGGTAGAGAGAGAGGGGGGCGGCGAGGTAGAGAGAGGGAGTAGAGAGGAGAGAGGGGGGGGGTAAGAGAGAGGGGGGGGTAGAGAGATAGGGGGTAGAGAGAGAGGGGTAGAGAGAGAGGGGGTTAGAGAGGGGGGTAGAGAGAGGGGTAGAGAGAGAGAGTGGGTAGAGAGAGAGGGGGTAGAAAGAGAGGGGGGGTAGAGAGAGGGGGGGTAGAGAGAGAGGGGGGTAGAGAGAGAGGGGGGTAGAGAGAGAGGGGGGGGTAGAGAGAGAGGGAGAGAGAGGGGGGGTAGAGAAGTGAAGAGAGAGGGGGGGTAGAGAGAGGGGTAGAGAGAGAGAGGGGGGGGTATAGAGAGGGGGGGTAGAGAGAGAGGGGGGTAGAGAGAGGGGGGTAGAGAGAGAGGGGGGTAGAGAGGGGGGGTAGAGAGAGTGAGGGGTAGAGAGAGAGGGGGGTAGAGAGAGGGGGGGTAGAGAGAGAGGGGGTAGGGAGAGGGGGGTAGAGAGAGGGGGGTAGAGAGAGAGGGGGGGTAGAGAGAGGGGGTAGAAGAGAGGGGGTAGAGAGAGAGGGGGTAGAGAGAGGGGGGTAGAGAGAGGGGGGTAGAGAGAGGGGGGAAGAGAGAGGGGGGTAGAGAGAGAGGGGGGTGAGAGAGAGGGGGTAGAGAGAGAGGGGGTAGAGAGAGGGGGTGGAGAGAGGGGGGGTAGAGAGAGGGGGTAGAGAGAGAGGGGGGGGCTAGAGAGAGAGGGGGGTAGATAGAGAGGGGGGTAGAGAGAGGGGGTAAGAGAGAGGGGGGTAGAGAGAGGGGGGTAGAGAGAGAGGTGGTAGAGAGAGGGGGGTAGAGAGAGGGGGTAGAGAGAGAGGGGGGTAGAGAGAGAGGGGGGGGTAGAGAGAGGGGGGGGTAGAGAAGAGGGGGGGTTAGAGAGAGAGGGGGGTAGAGAGAGTGGGGGGTAGAGAGAGGGGGGTAGAGAGAGGGGGGGGGTAGAGAGAGGGGGGGGTAGAGGAGAGAGGGGGGTAGAGAGAGGGGGGGTGGTAGAGAGAGGGGGGTATGAGAGAGGGGGGTAGAGAGAGGGGGGGTAGAGAGGGGGGGTAGAGAGAGGGGGTAGAGAGAGGGGGGGTAGAGAGAGGGGGGGGTAGAGAGAGAGGGGGGTAGAGAGAGGGGGGTAGAGAGAGAGGGGGGTAGAGAGAGAGGGGGGGTTAGAGAGAGGGTGGGTAGAGAGAGAGGGGGGTAGAGAGAGGGGGGGTAGAGAGAGGGGGGGTAGAGAGAGGGGGGGTAGAGAGAGGGGGGGTTAGAGAGAGGGGGGTAGAGAGAGGGGGGATAGAGAGAAGGGGGGTAGAGAGAGAGGGGGGCAGAAAGAGGGGGGTAGAGAGAGGGGGGGGGGTAGAGAGGGGGGTTAGAAGAGGGGGGTAGAGAGAGAGGGGGGTGAGGGGGGTAGAGAGATAGGGGGTAGAGAGAGAGGGGGGTAGAGAGAGGGGTAGAGAGAGAGGGGGGTAGGAGAGAGAGGGGGTGGAGAGAGAGGGGGGTAGAGAGAGGGGGTTAGAGAGAGGGGGTAGAGAGAGAGGGGGTAGAGAAGAGAGGGGTGGAGAGAGAGGGGGGGGGGTAGAGAGAGGGGTAGAGAGAGAGGGGGGTAGAGAGAGAGAGGGGGTGGAGAGAGAGGGGGGGGTAGAGAGAGGGGTAGAGATAGGGGTAGAGACAGAGGGGAGAGAGGGGGTAGATAGAGAGGGGTGTAGAGAGGGGGGGTAGAGAGAGGGGGTAGAGAGAGGGGGGTAGAGCGAGGGGGTAGAGAGAGAGGGGGGGTGAGAGGGGGTAGAGAGAGGGGTAGAGAGAGAGGGGGAGTAGAGAGAGGGGGGGTAGAGAGGGGGGTGTAGAGAGAGGGGTAGAGAGATAGGGGGGTAGAGAGAGAGGGGGTAGAGAGAGGGGGTAGAGAGAGAGGGGGGTAGAGAGAGGGGGTAGAGAGAGGGGGGTAGAGAGAGAGGGGGTAGAGAGAGGGGGGGTTAGAGAGGGGTAGAGAGAGGGGGTAGAGAGAGGGGGGTAGAGAGAGGGGGGTAGAGAGAGGGGGGGTAGAGAGGGGGGTAGAGAGAGGGGGGTAGAGAGAGGGGGTAGAGAGAGAGGGGGTTAGAGAGAGAGGGGGGTAGAGAGAGAGGGGGGTAGAGAGAGGGGGTAGAGAGAGGGGGGTAGAGAGAGGGGGGTAGAGAGAGGGGGGTAGAGAGAGGGGGTAGAGAGAGGGGGGGTAGAGAGAGGGGGGTAGAGAGAGAGGGGGGTAGAGAGAGGGGGGGTAGAGAGGGGGGTAGAGGGGGGTAGAGAGAGAGGGGGTAGAGAGAGAGGGGGTAGAGAGAGGGGGGTAGAGAGAGAGGGGGTAGAGAGAGGGGGGTAGAGAGAGGGGGTAGAGAGAGGGGGGGTAGAGAGAGGGGGTAGAGAGAGAGGGGGGTAGAGGGAGGGGGTAGAGAAAGAGGGGGGCAGAGGGAGGGGGTAGAGAGAGAGGGGGGTAGAGAGGGGGGTAGAGAGAGAGGGGGGGTAGAGAGAGAGGGGGGTAGAGAGAGGGGGGTAGAGAGAGAGAGGGGGGTAGAGAGGGGGGTAGAGAGGGGGGGTAGAGAGAGGGGGTAGAGAGAGAGGGGGTGGGGGGGTAGAGAGAGAGAGGGGGCGTAGAGAGAGGGGGTAGAGAGAGAGGGGGGTACAGAAAGGGGGTAGAGAGAGAGGGGGGGTAGAGAAAGAGAGGGGGGTAGAGAGGGGGTAGAGAGAGAGGGGGGTAGAGAGGGGGGGCAGAGAGAGGGGGTAGAGGGAGAGGGGGGTAGAGAGAGGGGGGTAGAGAGGGGGGGTAGAGAGGGGGGTAGAGAGAGGGGGTAGAGAGAGAGGGGGGTAGAGAGAGGGGGGGGTAGAGAGGGGGGTAGAGAGGGGGAGTAGAGAGAGGGGGTAGAGAGAGAGGGGGGTAGAGAGGGGGTAGAAAGAGAGGGGTGTAGAGAGGGGGTAGAGAGTGGGGGTAGAGAGAGAGGGGTAGAGAGAGGGGGTAGAGAGAGAGGGGGGTAGAGAGAGGGCGTAGAGAGAGGGTGGAGTAGAAAGAGAGGGGGGGTAGAGAGGGGGGTAGAGAGAGAGGGGGGTAGAGAGAGGGGGTAGAGAGAGAGGGGGGTAGAGAGAGGGGATAGAGAGAGAGGGGGTAGAGAGGGGGGGGGGGGTAGAGAGAGGGGGTAGAGAGAGAGGGGGGTAGAGAGAGGGGGTAGAGAGAGAGAGCGGGGGTAGAAAGGGGGGTAGAGAGAGGGGGTAGAGAGAGAGGGGGGTATAGAGAGGGGGGTAGAGAGAGAGGGGGGTAGAGGGAGGGGGGGTAGAGAGAGAGAGGGGGTAAAGAGAGGGGGGGTAGAGAGTGAGGGGGTATAGAGAGAGGGGGGTAGAGAGAGGGGGGTAGAGAGAGAGGGGGGTAGAGAGAGAGGGGGGTAGAGAGAGGGGGTTGAGAGAGAGGGGGTAGAGAGAGAGGGGGGAGAGAGAGGGGGGTAGAGAGAGAGGGGGGTAGAGAGAGGGGGTTGAGAGAGAGGGGGTAGAGAGAGAGGGGGTAGAGAGGGGGGGGTAGAGAGAGGGGGTAGAGAGAGAGGGGGGTAGAGAGAGGGGGTAGAGAGAGAGAGCGGGGGTAGAGAGGGGTGGTAGAGAGAGGGGGTAGAGAGAGAGGGGGGTATAGAGAGGGGGGTAGAGAGAGAGGGGGGTAGAGGGAGGGGGGGTAGAGAGAGAGAGGGGGGTAGAGAGAGAGGGGGTAAAGAGAGGGGGGGTAGAGAGTGAGGGGGTATAGAGAGAGGGGGGTAGAGAGAGGGGGGTTAGAGAGAGAGGGGGGTAGAGAGAGAGGGGGGTAGAGAGAGGGGGTTGAGAGAGAGGGGGTAGAGAGAGAGGGGGTAGAGAGAGGGGGGGTAGAGAGCGAAGGGGGTAGAGAGAGGGGGGGGTAGAGAGAGAGGGGTGTAGAGAGGGGGGGTAGAGAGGGGGGGTAGAGAGAGGGGGTAGAGAGAGAGGGGGGTAGAGAGGGGGTAGTAAAGAGAGGGGGGGTAGAGAGGGGGTAGAGAGTGGGGGTAGAGAGGGAGAGAGGGGTAGAGAGAGGGGGTAGAGAGAGAGGGGGGTAGAGGAGGGGGTAGAGAGGGGGGTAGAGAGGAGGGGGTAGAGAGGGGGGGTAGAGAGAGGGGGGTAGAGAGAGGGGGGTTGAGAGAGGGGTAGAGAGAGGGGGTAGAGAGAGGGGGAGTAGAGAGAGAGGGGGGTAGAGAGGGGGGGTAGAGAGAGAGGGTGGTAGAGAGAGGGGGGGGGTAGAGAGAGAGGGGGGGTAGAGAGAGAGGGGTAGAGAGAGAGGGGGTAGAGAGTGGGGGTAGAGAGAGAGGGGGGTAGAGAGAGGGGTAGAGAGAGGGGGGGGGTAGAGAGAGAGGGGGGGTAGAGAGAGAGAGGGTAGAGAGAGGGGGTAGTAGAGAGAGAGGGGGTAGTGAGAGGGGGTAGAGAGAGAGGGGGGTAGAGAGAGGGCGTAGAGAGAGGGTGGAGTAGAAAGAGAGGGGGGGTAGAGAGGGGGGTAGAGAGAGAGGGGGGTAGGGAGAGGGGGTAGAGAGAGAGGGGGGTAGAGAGAGGGGATAGAGAGAGAGGGGGTAGAGAGGGGGGGGGGGTAGAGAGAGGGGGTAGACAGAGAGGGGGGTAGAGAGAGAGGGTAGAGAGAGAGAGAGAGCGGGGGTAGAAAAGGGGGTAGAGAAGGGGGTAGAGAGAGAGGGGGTAGAGAGAGGGGGTAGAGAGACAGGGGGGGTAGAGAGGGGGGGTAGAGAGGGGGGGGTAGAGAGAGAGGGGGGTAGAGAGGGGGTAGAGAGAGGGGGTAGAGAGAGAGGGGGTAGAAAGAGAGGGGGGTTGAGAGAGGGGGGGGGTAGAGAGAGAGGGGGGGTAGAGAGGGGTGGTAGAGAGAGGGGGTAGAGAGAGAGGGGGGTATAGAGAGGGGGGTAGAGAGAGAGGGGGGGTAGAGAGAGGGGGGGGGGTAGAGAGAGAGAGGGGGGGGGGTAGAGAGAGAGGGGGTAAAGAGAGGGGGGTAGAGAGTGAGGGGTATAGAGAGAGGGGGGTAGAGAGAGGGGGGTAGAGAGAGAGGGGGTAGAGAGAGAGGGGGGTATCGAGAGGGGGTTGAGAGAGAGGGGGTAGAGAGAGAGGGGGGTATAGAGAGGGGGGGTAGAGAGCGAAGGGGGTAGAGAGAGGGGGGGGGGTAGAGAGAGAGGGGGGTAGAGAGGGGGTAGAGAGAGGGGGTAGAGAGAGAGGGGGTAGAGAGAGGGGGTAGAGAGAGAGGGGGGTAGAGAGAGGTGTTAGAGAGAGAGGGTAGAGAGAGAGGGGGGGTAGAGAGAGAGCGGGTTAGAGAGAGGGGGTAGAGAGGGGGGTAGAAAGAGAGGGGGGTAGAGAGAGAGGGGGAGGTAGAGAGAGAGGGGGTAGAGAGAGGGTAGAGAGAGAGAGGGGGAGGTAGGGAGAGAGGGGGGGGGGGTAAGAAGGAGGAGAGCAGAACGTGAAATCTTTCATTTAAAAGGGGGGGGGGGGTGGGGGGGGTTACATAAAGCAAAGCATTGAAAAACCCGAAATGATGAACGTATCAAAGTGCCGACTACACCGAGCATCTTCTTGTTTCCTCTGATCGTAAAATAAAAAAGAGATGGGGGGAGTAGGAGAGGGGGGGGTGGAGGAGAGGGGAGAGAGCGTGAGAGAAGAGAGGGGAGAGAGCGAGAAATTGGAGTGAGCGGGGAGGGAGAGTCATAGAGAGGGGAGCCAGAGGGGAGTGAGAGTGGAGAGTGGGATCGAGATTGCAGAGAGTGACGGGGACATTGGGAAGGGCGAGAGGGAGAGCGAGAGTAAGAGCATGGAGAGCTCAGTTCGGGTCGGAGCGGGAGCGAACGTGTGATCGCGTTTGTTAGTTTTTCCATTGTGTGTGTGTCAACGTGCTCTGTCAAATAACAGCGACAACAGCAACAGCGGTGTTGTCCCACCGATTGCCACCAATAATAATAATAATGTACTGTTATTTTGACGTGGATGGTTTTGTATGCCGATTGGCTGACAGTTACATCGTCATAATGGGAATGTGCGAGTTGAATTGCGTTTGATGGTCAACGCAGCTTGTCAATGTTGAAGCGTTAATAAAATGTGAAAAAAAGAGAGAGAGAGAGCATGGAGAGACTTTTTGACTTTTAAACATCTTTTATTGCCGCCAGCAGCAAAAGCACCGGAGGCGATTTCGATATGAAAACACACAAAGTCACCAGCAACACAAATGAAAATAAACGTTACAAAATCCACGCGCTGTGGCGCTAAAAAGCACCGCGCACGACACGAAAGAAAAGTCACGTGGTGGTGGTGGTGGTGGTTGTGGTGGTGGTTGTGGTGGTGGTGGTGGTGGAGGGGGTGGTGGTGGTGATGGGGGTGGTGGTGGTGGTTGTGGTGGGGGGGGTGGTGGTGGTGGGGGTGGTGGTGGTTGTGGTGGTGGTGGTGGTTGTGGTGGTTGTGGTGGTGGCGGTGGTGGTTGTGGTGGTGGTGGTTGTGGTGGTGGTGGTCATCGCGCACGCCACGGTGACGAGCTGAGCGCTTCAGAAGGTGAACACGTGGGGGGTGCCGTCCACGCTGGTTACAGAGAGGGGCTTGTCCGGCTCCCCAGCGTTCGAGGAAGACGCGCTGCACATCACCGACACGTGCGTGTGGCACGTGGCGTGCTCCAGCCGGAGCCGCGCCTTGAGCAGGCCCCTGACACACTGGAAACAGCACAGAGCAGCCGTCAGTGTCACCTTCCAGCGTATTTTTCCTCGTTCTGTAACACCGCCAACTTCGCCTGAGCGCAGGCGAAGTTGGCGAGGTCATGGCGTTTGTTAGCCAGGTAAGGCACCACCCCCCATATACGAAGCTGCTGTTGTAGAATGGCACCCCCAGTTTCCTGAAGATGCCCCCCAAAAGGCGGAACATTGAGTTTGAGCCGTTGGCTGCGTAAGTGCTGGTGGGGCCAGATCCTCCCTGGCACCGCAGGAAATGCACCAGGAGAGAGAGATGGAGGTTGTCATAGAGAAGGAAGAGTGGGGGAGAGTGGACGGAGAGAGAGAGATAGAAACATAGGGAGAACATAGACATTGAGGAGGGAGAGAGAGGGGGTAGAGAGAGAGGGGAGGGGGGCACATGAAGCAAAGCATTCAAATAAAAACAGGTGGATCGAAGCAAAGTGCCGACTACACCGAGCATCTGCTTGTTTCCTCTGATCGTAAAAAGCAGAGAGAGAGATAAAGGAGAGTGAAAGAGAGTGAGAAACGGTGAGAAGGGGGAGAGTTGAGGAGAGAGTGGGAGCGGCACGAGGCCACCTAGAGAGAGCGCACACCTAGAGAGAGAGGTGGGGGGGGGCATCGTCACGTGATGACAGACGGTGTCAGTGACGGCTGCACCCCCACATCTACCCCCCCTCCCCACACCCCCCTATCTCCCATTCCCCCCCCCCATTCCGCGTATCTCCCACACTCACCATCCGCAACATATCCCTCACATCAAAGCCACATCATCCAATACTGCGATCTCAAATAGCCCCAACACACACACGTACACATCACTCACACCCACACACCCATAGACACACACACACATCACTCACACACCATGGAAACCGCGCGCACGCCACTCGCACACAAAAACAGACAAACATCCCCCATATATCCTTAACAGACTGTTAGGGCAAGTGCTTTGAGCTTGCACTTATGAAGGCCTTCGAATCCCCCAGTGGCTGTGTCTACACACCGCGCCAGGTGCTCATTTGAGGCTGAGTCGACCTAGGGGAGTCCCGGGACCGGTGCAGTGGTGTTGGCCGTGAGCGGGAATCCCAACTCGGGTCGCCGGTTATCGTAGCGCAGCGTAGCGCTGTCCGCCACACTACCGCTTCCCGCACTCACTCACTCGCATATGCACGCACACATCAATTAACCCCCCTCTACACACGCGTACAAAGCCAACACACAAACAGCCCCCCCCCCCCCACCGGGGAGGCCGCTTTTAACCGCGCTCCCGAGGGGCAGAGACGCGTGGAGGTCACGCGCACAGTGGAACACGCGGTGTGCGTGTGTGAGTGTGTGTGACTGTGTGTGTGCGTGTGTGTGTGACTGTGTATGCGTGTGACTGTGTGGGACTGTGCGCGCGTGTGACTGTGTGTGTGACTGTGTGCGTGTGTGACTGTGTGTGACTGTGTGTGCGTGTGACTGTGTGTGTGTGACTGTGTGCGTGTGTGACTGTGCGCGCGTGTGACTGTGTGTGTGTGTGACTGTGCGCGCGTGTGACTGTGCGCGTGTGTGACTGTGTGCGCGTGTGACTGTGCGTGTGTGAGTGTGTGCGTGTGTGCGTGTGACTGTGTGCGCGTGTGACTGTGTGCGCGTGTGACTGTGTGTGTGTGACTGTGCGCGTGTGTGATTGTGTGTGTGAGACTGTGCGCGTGTGTGACTGTGTGTGTGTGACTGTGTGCGCGTGTGACTGTGTGCCCGTGTGACTGTGCGCGCGTGTGACTGTGTGTGTGTGACTGTGCGCGTGTGTGACTGTGTGTGTGAGACTGTGCGTGTGAGTGTGTGCGCGTGTGACTGTGCGCGTGTGTGACTGTGCGCGCGTGACTGTGTGCGTGTGTGACTGTGTGCGTGTGACTGTGTGCGTGTGACTGTGTGAGACTGTACGCGTGTGACTGTGTGCGCGTGTGACTGTGCGCGTGTGTGACTGTGGGGAGCGATAGTGTAGTGGTTAGCGCGCTGCGCTATGAACCTGGCGACTCAGGTTCGATTCCCGCTCACAGCCAACACCAGTGACGATTATCTGAACCGGTCCCGGGCCTCCCCTAGGTCGACTCAGCCTCAAATGAGTACCTGGTGCGGTGTGTAAACATTGCCACTAGGGAGACAAAGGCGGTCGGGCGTGGTGCTGGCCACCCACCCCCTCGTGTACCGATCCGGCCTTCATAGGTGCTCGCTAACAGCACTTGCCCCTACAGTCTGTTAAGGCTATATGGGGGATCTTTGTGTGTCCGGCAAAACAACCCCCTACCTCCTCGCGGTGCCGGACGGGCAACTCTGTCGTGGACAGTGCTGTGGGGGGAGGGCCAATTCCGATTGGCTCCTCCCCTCATGGCGTCTGTGACCACCACAGTGGCTAAACGGGGGCTCTGGATGGGTGCGAGGGGCTGGTAACCCCTCCACCTTCAATAAATTACCGCTAAACCACGAATAAAATATGTAACTAATAAGCTTGTGCCGGAGGCCCCGGGGGGACAGGCGTCTATGACGTCTCCTGGCCAAACCCCATTTGGCGGAGCCAGGAGATTGAATCTCTACCCTCGGGGCTCCTCCAGAAACAACGAAAAGCCGCGACGGATGGCCACGTGGAATGTTCGAACGCTCACTGCGGAGGAGAGGCTGCCACTGCTCTGTCGGGAGCTGGACCGGTACCGCCTGGATGTCTGTGGCATTCAGGAGGTCCGGTGGACCGGTTCTGGCTCCTGCCACCATGAAGGGTGGACAGTCCTCTACTCGGGGCAGCAGACTGCCAAATAACAGGGTGTGGCTCTTCTTTTGAACAAAAGAATGAAGGGGGCGTGGGAGCGTGGCGGTGAGGTGTGGGAAGCTGTAAGCCCCAGGCTACTTTGGGCTCGCCTTCCCATCAACCGGAGGCGAGGAGTGGTGGTCGTGGTTACTTATGCCCCCACCGAAGACGAACATCCATGGAGGGATGCAGGCAAAGCCGATGAGTCAGATGCCTTCTATGACCTCCTGTCACAGGTGCTGGCTAAAGTGGCCCCTCGGGATAGAGTTATCTTGTTGGGTGACTTCAATGCCCGAGTTGGTCATGATGCTGGCACCTGGTCTGGGGTGATTGGAGGGCATGGGCCAGATCAGCTCAATAACGGTAGGAGGCTGCTAGATTTTTGTGCAGCCCAAGGGCTTGTAATTACCAACACGCTGTTCCGGCATCGGTGCATCCACACAACATCATGGATGCATGCCGGGTCCAAGCAAGAACATCTGCTGGAATACATAGTGACGGACCAGCGGATGCGAGCCCATGTCCTTGACACCAGGACCTACCGTGGAGCTGATCTGGTGAGTGTACACCCAGGACCCCATTCCAACCTAAAGTGACCTGGTCTCAGTTATCTGATGAAAGTTGCAAGCGAGAATTTCATCATCGCTTGCGGCTGGGATTGGCATCGTCCCCCACTCCTCCTGATGTCGAGGGTAAATGGGCGAGGTTTAGGACTGTGACTCATGCAGCTGCAATGGCTGGTTTGGGTACGCGGTCCAGACCTCCCCAGAGACCCTGGCTGACAGAGGAGGTGTTCAGGATGGTTGAGAAAAAGCGACAGGCCCACTGTCATCGGCTACAGAATCCCACGTCAGAGAATGAGGAGGCTTACCGCAGCCTTTGCTCGGAGGTTCGGAGAGCCGTGAGGCGCTGCAAGGATGGGTGGTGGTCGCGGGTTGCTGAGGAGATGGAGTCTGCCTCAGTGGCCCGCGATCACAAAACTCTATTTAACTCCATCCAAAAAGTAACCTGCAGCGCCACACCTATTACCATCATTAGGAGAAAAAACGGTGATCCAATCTCCAACCCCCAGGAACTGGTTTGCAGATTTGCTGAGCATTTCTGTGAGGTCCTGGGGGAGGGAAAAATCCCTCAGCCAGGAAAACATCGTGGCACAAAGTGAGGATGACCCTGCTGAGGCTGCGGTACCTCAAATATAGGAAGAAGTCACCCCCCGTGAGTGGCTGGCTGAAGTACCATGTGTTGAGGAAGTACTGAAGGCGATCCGGAGTTTGAGACCAGGAAAGGCAGCGGGCAGAGATGATCTCCCAAGCGAAATGCTGAGGGAGGGTGGCGTTTGTGCACAGACTGCCCTATATGACATCATAACAACAGTCTGGACCACTGGACGGGTTCCGCAGGATTGGAAGGATGCCCTGGTGGTCCCCCTCTTTAAGAAGGGGGACCGCACAGACTGTAACAACTACAGGGGCATCTCACTCCTCAGTGTGCCGGGAAAGGTCCTGGCAAGGATTATTCAACATCGCCTTGCCAGGCACGCTGAGGAGAGGCTTGCGGAGCCACAATGCGGTTTCAGGAAAGGGCGGTCCTGCACAGATGCTATATTTTTTGTCCGTCTGCTACAGCAGAGGTGTAGGGAATTCCAACAAGACCTACATCTCTGCTTTATTGACCTGGTCAAGGCCTATGATACCATCAGTAGGCCTGGGATCTGGGTTGTTCTTCGTGCTTTTGGAGTCCCTGACCCTCTGCTCAAGATCATTAAGGACCTTCATGATGGTGAGCGGGCTCGGGTAAAACTACGTGGCCGGGAGTCAGAGCCATTCCCTGTACACCTTGGGGTGCGACAGGGATGGCTCCCACATTATTCAACATATATTTTAACCACGTAGTCCGTGGAGCCTTCAATAGCTGTACCGGGGGAATCTCCATTTGGTACAGATATAATGGGAGGCTGATCGATGCCCGGGTGCGGTCAAGGGATGGCTCCCTATTGCTCAACCACATTATGTATGCCAATGATTTGGTAATAGCTGCTCATTCAGAGGAGGAGATGGAGATGCTGCTGCTGAGACTCGAGCGTGCCACTAAGAGATGGGGCCTTACCATCAGCCCCACCAAAACTAAGCACCTGCCTGTGTATTTTGAACCATCGGACACTCCACCCCCACAACTCCCAATCGGTGATGGGGCAGTTGTGGAGAGAGTGGAGAGTTTCCCATACCTGGGCAGTGTGCTTATGACCGGCTCCAGTTTAACAGCAGAGGTCTCACTCCGAATCAGTCGAGCGGCAATATCTTTTCATCGGTTGCGTAACGCTGTGTGCAAGCTACCTGGTCTGTCGCTCCGCACTAAGCTTCAGGTCTTCTCGGCCACGGTCATTCCCTCCCTTCTCTACGCTTGCGAAACGAATCATTTAGGCTGGCCTGCTTACGATCCATCCTGGGTTTAACCAGGCTGGATTGTGTGAGGAGCTCACAAATGCTTGAAAGATCTGGGCAAGGTCCCATCGGTGAGCTCCTCCGGCAGGTAAGGCTGTGTTGGTTGGGTCATGTAGCCCGCATGCCCAGCCACCGCATGTCGAAACAGCTTTTGTTCGGCCGGATCGAGGGGGCTAAACTGGCGCGGCACGGGCTAGAGAAGAGATGGAGTGATGTGGTACAGGAGGACGTGGAGCTGAGTGGACTTGCCGATCACTGTTACCAGCGGTGTCAAGATCGGCCGCTGTGGAGGAGGCTCGTGAAGGACGCTATTGGGCAGTTGGAGGCAGTCGCCCTCCAACAACAACGGAGGGCGGAGGAGCGACGCTCACAACAACGAGCGGAGCGCCGGGTGGCTAAAGCACAGCAGGTTGGCACAGTAGGGGGCACAGGTGGTGCATCAGCCAGTTATCTCAGTCAGTCGACCCGTGGCACCTGGGTCTGCCCCGTGATCTCCTGCCAGCGGGCGTTCGACACTCCACGTGGCCTCAAGGTGCACATGGCCTGGCACAAGCGTCGTGGTGACGTCACCGCCACTTAGTGGTGAATGGCGGTTGTTGTTGTTGTGTGACTGTGTGACTGTGAGTGACTGTGTGTGTGACTGTGTGTGTGGCCGTGTGCGTGTGTGAGACTGTGACTGTGTGTGTGAGACTTTGTGCGTGTGTGAGACTGTGTCAGTCTTTGTGTGTGTGACTGTGTGTGTGTGACTGTGTGTGTGTGACTGTGTGTGTGTGACTGTGTGTGTGTGACTGTGTGTGTGTGACTGTGTGTGGTAGTGTAGCGGTTAGCGCGCTGCGCTATGAACCTGGCGACCCCGGTTCGATTCCCGCTCACGGCCAACACCCAGTGACGATCATCTGAACCGGTCCCGGGCCTCCCCTAGGTCGACTCAGCCTCGAATGAGTACCTGGCGCGGTGTTTAAACATCGCCACGAAGGAGACAAAGACGGCCGCGCGTGGTGCTGGCCACCCACCCCATCGTGTGTCGTGTCGCTAACAGCACTTGCCATAACGGCCTGTGTAAACTATATGGCGAATCTTTGTCTTTGTGTCTGCGTGTGGCGGCACCGTGGGTAGTTAGCGCAACTTTGCTCCGAAACCGGCGATCAGAGTTCCATTTTCCACTCACGACCAGCATCAGTGATGAATATTTGACCCAGTCGTGGGCGTCCCCTCTAGGTCGACTCGGCCTTAAGTGAGTACCTGACGCGGTGTCCGTTCACACACACACACAAAGACTCACACAGTCTCACACACAGGGGAGACAAAAGCGGCCGGGCGTGGTTCCGGCCACACCGCTTCCTCGTGCTAATCGCGCACTTGCCCCGACAGCCTTGTGTGGGCTATACGGGGGATCTTTGCCCCTATCTTGTGCGATCCCATGCGCCCCCCGCCCCCAGACTCGCCCCCTAAAACCCCCTCCTGCCGCCGACCCAAACCACTGCGGCTCCGATCGCAGCAACACGCGGACTCCACTCCCAGCAGCGCCGCCGCGTGAGAGTGAGTGGGGTGTGTGTGTGTGACAGCAGGTACACGTGTGTGTGTCACAGCTGGTACCCGTGTGTGTGTGTGTCACAGCAGGTACACGTGTGTGTGTCACAGCAGGTACACGTGTGTGTGTGTGTTACAGCAGGTACACGTGTGTGTGTGTGACAGCAGGTACACGTGTGTGTGTCACAGCTGGTACCCGTGTGTGTGTGTGTCACAGCAGGTACACGTGTGTGTGTGTCACAGCAGGTACACGTGTGTGTGTGTGTGTTACAGCAGGTACACGTGTGTGTGTGTCACAGCTGGTACACGTGTGTGTGTGTGTGTCACAGCAGGTACACGTGTGTGTGTCACAGCTGGTACACGTGTGTGTGTCACAGCAGGTACACGTGTGTGTGTCACAGCAGCTACACGTGTGTGTGTGTGTCACAGCAGGTACACGTTAGTGTGTGTGTCACAGCAGGTACACGTGTGTGTGTCACAGCTACACGTGTGTGTGTGTGTCACAGCAGGTACACGTGTGTGTGTGTGTGACTGACAGCAGCTACACGTGTGTGATAGCAGGTACACGTGTGTGTGTCACAGCAGCTACACGTGTGTGTGTGTGTGTCACAGCAGGTACACGTGTGTGTGTGTCACAGCAGCTACACGTGTGTGTGTGTCACAGCAGGTACACGTGTGTGTGTGTGTTTCACAGCAGGTACACGTGTGTGTGTCACAGCAGGTACACGTGTGTGTCACAGCTACACGTGTGTGTGTGTGTGTCACAGTAGGTACACGTGTGTGTGTGTGACTGACAGCAGCTACACGTGTGTGATAGCAGCTACACCTGTGTGTGTGTCACAGCAGCTACACGTGTGTGTGTGTGTGTCACATCAGGTACACGTGTGTGTGTCACAGCAGCTACACGTGTGTGTGTGTGTGTGTCACATCAGCTACACGTGTGTGTGTGTGTCACAGCTACACGTGTGTGTGTGTCACAGCAGCTACACGTGTGTGTGTGTCACATCAGCTACACGTGTGTGTGTGTCAAAGCAGGTACACGTGTGTGTGTGTGTGTGTCACAGCAGGTACACGTGTGTGTGTCACAGCAGGTACACGTGTGTGTGTGTGTGTCACAGCAGGTACACGTGTGTGTGTCACAGCTACACGTGTGTGTGTGTCACAGCAGCTACACGTGTGTGTGTCACATCAGCTACACGTGTGTGTGTGTGTCAAAGCAGGTACACGTGTGTGTGTCACAGCAGCTACACGTGTGTGTGTGTGTCACATCAGCTACACGTGTGTGTGTGTCACAGCAGCTACACGTGTGTGTGTCACAGCAGGTACACGTGTGTGTGTGTCACAGCAGGTACACGTGTGTGTGTGTGTGTCACAGCAGGTACACGTGTGTGTGTGTGTGTCACAGCAGGTACACGTGTGTGTGTCACAGCAGGTACACGTGTGTGTGTGTCACAGCTGGTACACGTGTGTGTGTGTCACAGCAGGTACACGTGTGTGTGTGTCACAGCAGCTACACGTGTGTGTGTCACAGCAGCTACACGTGTGTGTGTGTGTGTGTCACATCAGCTACACGTGTGTGTGTGTGTGTCAAAGCAGGTACACGTGTGTGTGTGTGTGTCACAGCTGGTACACGTGTGTGTGTGTCACAGCAGGTACACGTGTGTAAGTGTCAAAGCTAGTACACGTGTGTGTGTGTCACAGCTGGTACACGTGTGTGTGTGTCACAGCAGCTACACGTGTGTGTGTCACAGCTGGTACACGTGTGTGTGTGTCACAGCAGGTACACGTGTGTGTGTGTCACAGCAGCTACACGTGTGTGTGTCACAGCAGCTACACGTGTGTGTGTGTGTGTCACATCAGCTACACGTGTGTGTGTGTGTGTGTCAAAGCAGGTACACGTGTGTGTGTGTGTCACAGCTGGTACACGTGTGTGTGTGTCACAGCAGGTACACGTGTGTAAGTGTCAAAGCTAGTACACGTGTGTGTGTGTCACAGCTGGTACACGTGTGTGTGTGTCACAGCAGCTACACGTGTGTGTGTCACAGCTGGTACACGTGTGTGTGTGTGTCACAGCAGGTACACGTGTGTAAGTGTCACAGCTGGTACACGTGTGTGTGTCACAGCAGGTACACGTGTGTGACTGACAGCTGGTACACGTGTGTGTGTGTGGCAGCTGGTACACGTGTGTGTCACAGCAGGTACACGTGTGTGACTGACAGCTGGTACACGTGTGTGTGTCACAGCAGCTACCCGTGTGTGTGTTTGTGTCACAGCTGGTACACGTGTGTGTGTGTGTGACAGCAGGTACACGTGTGTGTGTTTGTCACAGCAGGAACATGTGTGTGTGTCACATCAGCTACACGTGTGTGTGTCAAAGTAGGTACACGTGTGTGTATGTCACAGCAGCTACACGTGTGTGTGTGTCACAGCCGCTATACGTGTGTGTGTGACAGCAGGTACACGTGTGTGTGTGTGTGTGACACCAGGTACACGTGTGTGTGTGTGTGTTACAGCTGGTACACGTGTGTCACAGCAGGTACACGTGTGTCACAGCAGGTACACGTGTGTGACTGACAGCTGGTACACGTGTGTGTGTGACAGCTGGTACACGTGTGTGTGACAGCAGCTACACGTGTGTGTGTCACAGCAGGTACACGTGTGTGTGTGTCACAGCAGCTACACGTGTGTGTGTGTGTGTCACAGCAGCTACACGTATGTGTTTATAATAGCAGCTACACGTGTGTGTTTCAGCGTGTATAATTGTAATAATGTGTGTATGACTATAAGTGTGGGTGTTTGAGTGTGATTGTGTTGCTGCTGCTACTACTACGCGAGTCCTCTCTGTGTCAGGTAAACGCAGGCAAGTGTGCGTGTGTTAAACAAACGAGACAGAACAATGCTAACGGAAAATACTACAATAGAGACAGACAATACAATAGAGACATAAGAATACAATCCATATACTATACAATAGAGACATAACAATACAATCCAGAGACAATACAATCGGGACAGAACAATAAAATCGGAAAAGAACAATAGAATCGAGATGGAACAATAGAAAGTAGGCAGAATAATACAAAGTAAACAGAATAATACAAATGAGGCAGAACAAAACGAGGCAGGGCTACCAGAGTGAATGGTATGTATGTATGTTGAACTTTTTTTTGCACCGTACGTAGCCAAACATGCTAATCAAAGGTGCGGGGACGGACGACAAACTTAACACAAAAAGCAGTTCTAAGGAAATTAGTTTTCAATCGAGATTTCATAGCTCCAATGGCTTCCTCAAATTGGAAGGAAGAGCGTTCCAGACGGCTGCAAAAGCACATCTGAAAGCGCGCGATGCGGTGACCATCTTTGTTCGATGACCAGCCAAAAGCCACCGCTGCTGCGAGTGGAGTTCGCGTGATGGTTTGTGCTCCTTGACGAGATCAGTGAGGAAATTGTGGTTCATCTGTGGCAAGCACTTTGCGTGTAATGAGTGCAGCCTCATTCTCCCGGAGTTCAAGGGCGGTTCAAGTTCGTGCGAGGGGGAGAGAGACGGCTCCTGTTTCCCAGAAATGCTTTCCAGTGAGGACCTTCCTGGAAATGTTTGAGGTCGCGGGAGAGAACCGCATGGTGGTGGTGGTGGTGATAATGGTGGCGAGTATCTTTACACGGTCCTGGGCTTTTCCCAGGTCGGCTAAGCCTCAAATGAGTACATGGAGTGGTGTGTGTAAACACCGCCACTTTGGAGAGACAAAGGCGGCCAGGGGTGTTGCCGGCCACCTCACCTCCTCGTGTACCGTGCCAACCTTCTTCGTAGGTGCTACTCTCTAACAGCACTTGCCCCAACAGTCTGTTTGAGGCTATACGGGTAATATTTGTCTTTCGTAGCGACAATGATGATGGCGGTGGTGGTGGATGCAATTGTAATTGTCTGTGCAGACAATTACAATTGCATCCACCACCGTGAGACTCGATTGCTCGAGCTTACATTGTTTTCTTGCGATTCTATTGTCTTGGGATGCTATTGTTATCCCGAGCGTCTCTTGGGGCGCCACGGTGGTGTGACGTTAACTACCTCGAATGGTATACAGTAGAGGTCGTGGGTTCGATTCTCGGAAAAACGCCTGTACATTGGGAGTTTGCGTGTTCTCTCGCTCTCTAACCGTGGTCATGTGGATTTTTCTCCGGGTTCTCTGTGTTTTTTGTCTCGACATTTAGAAAATGCGTTTAGATTATTTTGCCTGCTATAAATATCCACGTGATAAGCCACTTCGTGAACTATCATTTGTGGCCAGGCCGCTTCTGAAAAAGAGCTATACAGCTCAGTAGGTCTTACCTGGTAAAAAAAAAATAGTTTATAGTTTAGTTCGTTGTCTTGGGATTCCATTGTTTTGAAATTCTATTGCCTTGAGATTTACTCGTTTTAAGGATTATTTTTTTCTTAGATTATTTTGTTATCTTGAGATGTCATTGTCTAGTGATTATATTGTTTTCTTGGGATTCTCTCATTTCTTGAGATTCTATTCTCTTAGACACCTATTCTTGTCCTGAAATTTTTAGCGCGTGGCAAGTTTGTGTAAACTACACGTCCAGGCTGAAGTTTGTGAGCCACTCTCGAAAAAAGCTTCAGGAGTAGCGTGACTAATATCATCCGGTCCGCCGGAAAGCGGGCCTAGTAGAACAATGCAGCAGTTCACGGTTTGGTACTTTGTGAGGTTCTCGTGGCCACAGGGCCCTGCGCCGTGGGTCCCCATCTGTGACGTCCCAATCACGGCATGCGCAGCGGCGAGAGCGTTCTCCGCCCCGGAGTGGTTGATGATTGCAGCCACCACGGGTTTCTTGGCCGAACCAGAGCCATTGCAACCTCGGCAGAACCTCCACCGCAGCATTTGCAAGGGCTCTCCTGTTGACCCCACTTAGTCCAATTATCTCGCCCTGCCGACCCCAGATTGGGTTCATGGAGGGTCGATCTGGTCGCCTTGGCGGTAACGAGAGGTCCGTGCTTCCTCAGATTTTTTCGCAGTTAGTTTCATTTCGTGCATCCTATTGTTGTCTTGCTGAAATTCTATTGTTGACCTTAGATTTTATTGTCTTCTTGATATTCTACTGTCTTGATATGCTATTGTTTTTTTTTATAGATTATATTGTCATCTTGGGATTCTATTGTTGATATAATGCTGTATTATTATCTCGAGACACAATTATTTTCTTGATAATCTATTGTTTTCTGCACGTGTATCCATGAGAGGTAAAAGAGTGAAGTATTTGGTTTCCTGACCCCTAACCCCGTTCCTTTAACCCCCCCCCCCTCCTTCTCAAGCAGCTGCCATGGCAGGCGTTGCCACCCTGGGCGATGTGAGCGACGCTTCGAGCGACGGGGGCTCGGGATTGGATGAGGCCGACAACGAGGTGCGCAACCTTACGTCACGAACCTTCAAGCGCATCACCACGCCCATCTCCTCCTGCGGCGACGAGACCACACCCACACCCTGTGACGTCGCCACCTACGATGCTGACGAGGCTGCCACGCCCACCCCGTGCGACGTCACTTTCGGCGGGAAGGCCCTGACCACGCCAGGCCAGGAACCCGACAAATGGCCGACGTACGTGGAGTTGGGCATCTGGAGGAAGACTCAGCATGCCGCGGCGCGTGCCAGCACCGCCCTGCTGATGTCGCACACCGGCCAGCAACAATCCGCACACCGCACCACCACCACTACCAGCACGACCCAGCAGCAGTCTGCCAAACTGCACACCGCCACCACCACCACCACGACCAAGTCTGTGCACACGGCGATCAAGATAGCGCACCACAGCACCACACACACTGCCGGCTCGTACCAGAGCACCACACACACCACTGACCCACAGAATGGCTTCACGCACAGCACCGGCTCACAGAAGAACACCGCTCACACTGCCGGCTCACACAACTCCACGAACCCCACCATCCCGCACCACGGCACGTCTCCTGCTGCTGGCGCACACAGCGCACACCAGGGCCCGCTGGTGCTGCACGCCGCACCCAGGAACAACACGGGGGGTCCCACCATGGCCGGTAATACAAAACACAGCCCGCACACCATGAGTACCACACTTGGCAAGAAGGAGGAGGGGGGTCCGGCCAGCGTTCCCACCACCGGCACCAGAAACGCAGCCATTCCCACCTCCCACGCAGCACTCGCAGCCACCCACAGCAGCTCCACATCGCCACTCGCCAAAGCGCACTCCCCAGCCACACAAGCCAGCAACCCGCACTACACTGCGCCCACTGTTACGAACAGAACTTTCAAGCAGCAGACGTCAGGCAGCACGACTAGCGTACACACCAGCACACGTGCCAGCTCCCGTTCCATCACACACACCGTTTCAAATGGCAGCACGCCTAATGCTACCACACCCAACTTTACAAATGCCATGCACAGGCAGCAACCGTCGGGCAGTTCCACTGGAGCAGACGCCATCGTCTCAAACGCCAGTAAACACGCCGGCATCACACACGCCGGCACAAACACCGGCACACCAAAAGCTGCCACACACACCTTTACCAACGGCATATCCAAGCAGACATCAGGCAGCGTGGTTGGTGCGCACACCAGCGCACCCACTGTCTCAACCGTCGACACGCATTCCGGGTCACACCCCGCAGGCAGTCCATCTCACGGGGCTCAGCTTGGCGTCGAGGGTGGCAGTGGCGGCAGCAGCAGTGGCCGAGGTGGAAGCCGTGGTGGAGGCCGTGGTCGAGGGCGCGGTGGAGGCCGCGGTGGCGGTGGTGGAGGCCCCGTGCGATACATGGTGGCTGGGTTCCGCTTGCTGTGCCGAGCCGAGAGCCCGCCCGATGACTCCAAAGACCCCGAGGAGGCACTCGGGGTTGCAGGGGGCGGCGGCATTTCGACTGAGCAGAGCCCTGTGCTGGACAAAATCAAAGGGTCAGCCAGTGCAAATCGGGCGTCAGTGGTGGAGGAAGCCAGCGGCAATAATGAGGGCGTGACGCGGGAGAGGGTGGGAGAGTCATGGGGGCGTCGGTGGAGCGAGGGGGGGGCGGCGGACATGAGGCTCAAGGCAGCACGGCCGCTGAGTTGCAGCACAGAGCAGCCCGCCATCTCACGCTCAATCGGTGCTCGTCGATCATCGGACAGCGGCCCCCGCATGCCAGCACCACCGCGTACGGCGGTGGAGGAGACGGAATTGCCGCCAGGCCTGAGTGGTATGGTTCGTGGCGGTGGCGCCGCCGGCGGGAGTCCACACTCGGGCGCTGGCTCTTCCTGCGGCCCCGACAAGAGGGCGCTCGACACCGGGGCGGTGAAACCGCTGCCCAAGACGCAATGGAGCGAGACAAAGGGGGGGGCGTCCGTGTCGGGGGGCGGCAGGGGCAGGGAGAAAGAGGGCGAAACCAAAGTGGAGGCCGAGGTGAAGGAGGTAGCGCGAGCAAGCAGCCACCTGAGCAATGTCATCGGGAGGCACATGCGCCTGGAGCGGAGCCTAAGTGAGGGCGCCGACTCGCGGAGCACTGGGCCTGCGGAGACCATAGGTCCACTGGATCCAGGAAGCTCCACCCACCCCCTCCTGACCGGCACGCTCGCCCCAGCCGCTGGAAAAATCACTCCGTCCGACATGGACCACTGGAAGATTTACTTGGACACCGATGAAGAGGTTTTCGAGGCATGTGAAGACGGGAGCGTGGGCCCTGGCGGAGCTGCCCCAGCCAGGCACTGTGACTCCCAGGGGCCGGTGTTTGACGAGGAGGTGGCCACCATGACCAGCGACGCGGAGCTGGAGGTTCGGCTCGCGGAGGCAATGGCGCTTGGAGCGGTCGCTGTCGGCAGCTGGGACATGATGCCCACGCCGGGGGGCACTCACATGGATGTGGAAGGGGACGAGAGTGGTGACGCGTGGACAACCACGGAAGCGGGAGTCCGCCCCGGCGTGGAACAATTTGGGGGCTCGTTCGGGTCCAAGAGGAGGAAAAGACGCAGTGCGAGCAGCACAAGGGCCTCGGCATCATTGTCGGCGGCCGGGGATATGAGGGTTGGCAACAGGGCCCAGGGCTGGGCCCAGGACATAGCGCGCCTTCTGACGCCGAATCTCGGGGACAAGGAGAAGGGCAATGAGGACAGGGGCCGCGAGAGGGGCAGGGAGAGGGGCAGAGGCAGAGAGAGAGAAGAGAATGTGCATGCGCGGAGGGCTGTGTCCCTAGACTGCCTCCCCAATATGAGAGCACGGGAGCGTGAACAGGAGAAGGAGAAGCAGAAAGAACGAGAGAAGCAGAAGGAGAAGCAAAGGAGGAAAGCGCAAGAACAGATGAAAAAGGAGAGGGAGATGGAAAGACATCAGGAGCAGCAGAGGGAGCGGGAACGTGAGCGAGCAAAGGAATGGGAGAGGGAACGGCAGCAGGAGCGCGAGAACCGCCGTGCAGCGCTCGGTAAGCTCAACGAAGCCGTGCGGGCGCTCGAGACGAAGTTGGCGCTGAAGACGCGTGGACCGGGCCCTGTGAGCACTGCCGCCTCCTCCACGGCACCCACGTCTCCCAGCTCTGGCTCCGAACCATCTCGGCGAGAACCCAGCGCCAAAGTGCCACCCCCTGGGCCCACGTCTGGGCCAAACTACTCCTCCGCATCGTCCCACACCTCCATGCCCCTTCCCGTATCGGCTGCCGAGAAGACGGCGCCTGCCAAGGCCCCAGCAGGCGAGGCCATAACTGGTCACGCGGGCGGGCGGGCGCGCCTGGCCCGATCGCTGTCCGCGGGAACGCCATCACCAGGGGAGCCAGTGGCCTGGCCGCGGGACCAGGCCCATTCGCGGCCACCCAGTTTTCGTTCCGTGCTGCCGCCTTCGGCAAAGGCCAAGACCATTTCCGGGACCTCCGGGGTGACGGGCGAGGCGGCCGCAACAGCAGGGAATGAGGAGAAGAGCGGAGGGCGGGATGTCACACGCGGGCCCGAGGGAGCTAGAGGAGAGGATGCCAGCGACGGCTACTTCACCATGTCGCCTCGCCGACCCAAGCAGCAGGAGGCTCAGCAGGAGCTTCCGATGAAGCTAGATACGCCGCAGCCGCAGCAGCAGCAGCAGCAGCAAAAGCAGCAGCAACAGGCCAAGGTTCAGCCGCCATCCTCGCTGCTGTCTAAAGCACAGCACAAGCCGGGCCCACAGAAGATGACGCAGTCGCAAAAACCACCAGATCAGAAGCAAGAGCAGACAGCACAGGCACCAGATAAATCCCTGCTGTGGCAGAGGAGAACCCAAGCTCAAGCACAAGCAACCACGCGGCCACCGGCGGTGGCGCAGCCGCCCAAACCACCGCCTCAACTGCAGACGCAGCCACCCAGAGCACAGCAGCTATCAGACAGACAGCAGAGCCAGACGAATGCCAGCAAGCAGGCACAACCGGACAGGGACCCACAGCTTAACCGCCAGCAACCAGTGGTGCAGCAGCAACAACAAATGCACACGGGACAGCCACAAGAACCAACACAAGCACCACAACCGCTAAATTTGCAACTGCAGAGACAGCCACAGTCTGAGCCTCCGTTTCCACAACCGATGCATCAGATGCAACAGGAACTACCGCAGCCAATTGCACAACAGCCGATGCAACAACAACAGCCGATGCAACAACAGCCTACGCAACAACAGCTAATGCAACAACAACAGCCGATGCAACAACAGCCTACGCAACAACAGCTGATGCAACAGCAGCTGATGCAACAGCAGGCGCTGGCTCACATGGCACCGCAGTACCCGTACATGATGATGCCACAGGATGCGTCCTCACAGGCCATGATGATGTCACAGCTGATGGCGCCACTTATGGCTCCATACACAATGGCGGTGGCCCAGCCGGAGACGACGGCGGTGGCACCGCCAACACCGGAGCCGGTGCCACCGCCGTCCGCGGCGCTTGCACCGCACGCGCCCGGCACACCGCCGCGATCTCCCATGTCCCCGGAGCCGATGGCGCCGATGATGATGATGTCGCCAGAGGCTGCGTCCCAGGCGGCGATGGCGGCCCGGCAGATGATGATGTCCACTATGATGATGATGATGATGGCCAATCCGGCCATGATGCAGTTCCAGCAGGGAGCGATGCCCTCATTCATGCCAGGCCACCTAATGACGTACCCGGTCGGTGGCCCCCCCGCCATTTCGTACCCAATGAGCGCAGCGCCGCAGTTCCCCGCGGGCGCAATGATGCCCTACTCGGCGGCATACACGGTGCCCCAGTTCTCCCCCGCATTTGCGCCAAACCCCATGGCGCCACCGTACCCGCAGCCGGGCCAGTACAAGGCAACGCCCGTGACGGACACCACCCCGCCGAGCCCCACCGCCAAGCACCCGGGGGAGGCTCCCTACTTTGTCCCGTCGGGGGCCCAGCCTAGCTCCCCACCGGGCGCCTTCCCTTACCAGAATGGCAGTCACTGATGGCTAACGACGGCAACACCTTGTCTGTAGGTGTGACTACCCCCCCCCTCCTCCCACCACTTGGAGGGGCATGTGGAGGCTTGGTGCACCGGTCGGTGGCTCTTCGCCACAACAGGACGCGGCCGCTGAGCTTTGGCCGCAACTGCCGTGGCCCCAGTGCGGCCCCTAGCAAGGCTCTAGCGGCGCCGGCTCCCAAAAGCCACCACTCGCTTCCCACCCATGCAGATTCTACTCTAGCTTTCCTAGTGTCGCCACTGTGCCCCGATACCGTTGCTTTTCTGTGGGTAATTATACATCCCTGTGCACCGCACGCAAGTCCCAGTGCCGTCGCCATTATCACCATTGAGTCCCACAGCCGTGCATCCCCATTGTGGCTGCAATTGCATAGACAGTGTGCGGCGGCGGGGTGGGTTTGGTCTGGGCCTCCTTGGTGCGGAGCCAATCGATTGACGTACTAATTTCTCAATGAGTTAAATTCACGACACGTATCGATAATGCACTTGTGTGCAAATGTTAAACCGTAATTAAAATCAAATGACTTTCAAGATAAATCCGTCATCTTGGCCAATGCGAATTCAAACTAAAGGCAAGGTTAAGGAGTTTTCAATCTAGATGATTTAAAAGTGCAAATCTCCAGTGGCTTCCTAATATCGGAACAGCGTTCCAGCCGGCCGCAGAAGCGCATCCGAAAGCGCGTTATGCAGTGACCGTCTTTGTTCGATGGCCAGCCAAAAGCCGTTGCGAGGATGACAGGAGTTCGCGTGATAGGTTACGTTCCTTGACGAGACCAGCAAGGTATTGTGGTTCATTTGTGGCAAAGTACTTTGTGTGTAATGAGTGCGATCTTATAATGTTTTCGTTCAGCAATCAGGAGCCAATGCAGCTCAGCGAGCACCGGACAGACATGGTCAGATCTTGCAGTAGACGTCGCGACACGTGCCAAAGAATTTTGTACACGCTGCAGCTTGGTAATGCTTTTGGTAGACGTCCAGTACAGTGGTGAGTTGCAATAATCGAGCCTCGTCGATACCATGCTACAGGCCACCGCGTTGGCTATGTCATGACTCAATAGGGGTCGAACGTGTCAGAAAGACCTTAAATGTAAATTGCAGGACCTGACGACATTTTGCACGTGGCGATCAAACGACATACAGTATTCTGGTCGAGAATGGTGCCGAGGCTCTTTTAGACGAGTAGAAAACTGAATCCTGGAGTCTGCGACTGCCACACCCGTTCCTCCCACACATGTCTGGAAAGTCGATGATGTCAAACTACCCGCAGTGGTCCCCACTCTCTTTTTTTCTGACAGGGAGTTGGGGCCTGCGCCTAAAATAACTTAGGGCCTTGGCCTTGTGACTCCGCGCCTCGAATAAGTTTAGATAGAGTGTCTCTATATGTATGAGCAAATGTAGTTCGACACAGTGTCTGGGGTCATGATGATCATCATCTGCCTCTTCCATCGGTACATTCGTGGCAATGGTACCCAAATAATTCCTTTCACCAGTCTCTCTCTCTCTCTCTCGAGCCAGTAATTCTGCTTCGTTCGGCCTCAATCTTGTCTCTTCGATATATTTTACTGCCGGATCTATCCCCACCTGGACTTATGCTGTCTCCCCCCCCCGCTCCCCTTCCACTTATTACGACAGTAATGATGTTTAGTTTTACATAGAATCGTTCGTGCAAATCGCATCTCTCACAATTTATGAGGAGCCACAGCAAAGCTGGAAGGCGGCAACAGCAGCAGCCAAGCAGTTAGGAGCCCGGCGCTACCAACAATCGCCAGAGCTCTGCGGTCCTAAATATTTTGTACGTATGGATGCAATGGCAGAGCCAGGATTTTCAGGTGTGGGGGGGGGGGAACCCTCCAGCAATGAGAAATGATAGAGGAGTTGTTAGTAAGTAAGGAGTTGTTAGTAAGTAAGGAGTTGTTAGTGAGTAAGGAGTTGTTAGTAAGTAAGGAGTTGTTAGTAAGTAAGGAGTTGTTAGTAAGGAGTTGTTAGTGAGTAAGGAGTTGTTAGTAAGTAAGGAGTTGTTAGTGAGTAAGGAGTTGTTAGTAAGTAAGGAGTTGTTAGTAAGTAAGGAGTTGTTAGTAAGTAAGGAGTTGTTAGTGAGTAAGGAGTTGTTAGTAAGTAAGGAGTTGTTAGTAAGGAGTTGTTAGTAAGTAAGGAGTTGTCCCTTGCTTTTTATTCGACGCGTGTTGCGGCGATGACGCAGCCATCGATCGAGGGGTCGAGTTCGAACCGCATTGCGTGATCGGCAACGCGCTCGCTGAAGGTGTTGATGCCTTCAGGGAAGTCGTGTCCTGTATTCGCTACTGCGCACAATTCTGTGAGCCACTTATATAACCGATTTGCCGTTACTTATCGACAATTATGGACTCGGACTATTGTCCTATCATCTCATAGAGTTCCTGGCACGTAATAATATTACACACAGTGGCACGTGCCACCCCCCACCCCCCCACCACTGGCTCCGCCAGTGTATGAATGTTTAACTTCTTTCGCACCGTACGTAGCCAACCGTGCTAACTGGAAGTATTCTTCCGTGTCAGAACCCCCTGCAGTATTCTCTCCGTGACTTTGTCTCGGGAGGTTTCGTTCAACTCTTAACTGGTTTCTAACCCGGGGCCGTAGAACTTGAATAATTATCCAGTGAGCTTTTGGCACCAACACCTCGCGTTGCTTGCTCTGGGCTGCGTGAGCGGCTACTGGAGGCTGTGAGAAGTTACGGCATCTGCTGCTATTGCTGCTGCTGTTGCTACCGCTGCTGCTGCCGCTAGACCCTAAATTAGGCTCGTGTATGTCGTGCTAGCGCAGCTTGTCAACGCCACAATTATGGCAACCACATCAATTCGCACGAGGAGGTGGGAGCAACGCTGTCCAACCAGGGTAAAGGCCAGCGGGACCCGTGAGGGAGCGGGCGGGTGAGTGGGTAAGCAGGTGAGCGGGCGGGCAGGTGACTTGGCAGGTGAATGGTGGGGCAGGTGAGTGAGCGGGTGAGAAGGTTAGCTGCTTCGGGGGCCCGGTGAGTAGGGCGGTGTGTGCGCTCGTTAAGAGTTGCGCAGTGAAAGGAGAAGAGGAGGGTGGTGAGATGCGCGCGTGTGTGGGGGTAGGGGAAGAAAGCACGTGGCATCAAATCCACTGCTCACGCATATGTGAACACACACACACACGTTGCACACACACACACGACACACGTGCTTATTGCGTGTTAAGTGATGCTGTCCCGGGTGATTAAACGAGAATTGTATTAAAATGATGGCTTCGTGTCTCCCTTTCTCAGTGCGCATGTCGTATGTAACGTCGACTTGTAACGCGCCCCAGTATCCGGTCATCGATCTCGTAGAGAGGGAACGACTTATGGAGGCGCCAGGGTAGAGAAACCAAGACAGCAGTGGCCACTCGCTGTGGAGCCAGCGCCAACAATTTCCGCCAAGCTCTGCTATCCTCTACATATGATTAATGAGCATTGAGGTGTGGGGAGGAAACGAGAGCACATGGAGAAACCCCACGAGTGTTGAGGTGGTGTAACACTCTTATCCCACACGGACGGAATATATGAGGTCCGCGTTTGCTGTACTGCCTTTTGGTAAGCCAGGGTTATTGGCACGGGATAAACGCGGACGAGCAATCAGCAGCAGCCGGTCTCCTGCTCAGCAGCATTTTGGCCACGCGGCCCAGTCGGCCGAGGCGGGGCTGGCCCATGGATGCGATTGAAGTGGTCGTGGAAACTTGGCGAGATAGCCCAGGGCAGCTGCATGTTCACGTGACTTGCCGACAACCACCACAGCCACCACCATCGCAGCCACCTACACAACAGGCACCACCACAGTCACAGGCAGCACTATCACAACGACAACAACCACAATCACAACCACCACGACAACCACCTCCACGACAACCACCACAATCACAACCACCATCACAACCACCTCCACGACAACCATCACCACCATCACAACCAACATCACAAACACCTCCACAACACCCACAATCACAACCACCACTATCACCACCACCATCACAACCACCTCCACGACAACCATCACAAGCACCTCCACCATATATCAACCACCACCATCACAACCACCTCCATCACAACCATCTCCACAACATCCACAATCACAATCACCACCACCATCACAACCACCATCACAAACACCATCACAAACACCTCCACAACAACCACCACCATCACCACCACCTCCAGAACATCCACAATCACAACCACCATCACCATGACAACCACCTCCACAACATCCACAATCACAATCACCTCCACAACAACCACCACCATCACAACCACCACCATCATCACACCCACCACCAAAGACAACAAACAAAGCCCCCCCCCCCCCCCCCCCCCCCCCCCCCCCCCCCCCCCTCGTTTTGCCTTTACAGACTGTCGGGGCAAGTGCTGTTAGCGAGCACATTATAAATTACGGTACGCACCGCGCCCGGCCGCCTTTGTCTCCCTAGTGACGATGTTTACACATCTCACCAGGTACTCATTTAGACTGAGTTAACCTAGGGTAAGCTCAAAGCTGATTCAGATAATCGTCACTGGTGTTGGTGGCCGTGATCGGGAATCGAACTGTGTCTACCGGCAGTGCGCTAACCACTGCACTACCGCTCCCCAACACAATGCAGTACCCCCCCTCTGTCCCACACTACCAAAATAGCAACACACACACACACACCAACACAAAGATCCCCCTATAGCCTTAACAGACTATTGGGGCAAGTGCTGTTAGCGAGTAGCACCTATGAAGGCCGGCACGGCACACAATGGGGTCGGTGGCCAACACCACGCCCGGTCGCCTTTGTCTCCCCGGTGACGATGTGTTTACACACCGCACCAGGTACTCATTTGAAGCTGAGTCGACCTAGGGGAGGCCCAGAACTGGCTCAGATAATCGCTACTAGTGTTGGCCGTGAGCGGGAATCGACCTCGGGCAGCCGGGTTCGTAGCGCAGCGCGCTAACCGCTACACTACCGCTCCCCACACACTCACACAAAGACAATACCACACAACAACAACAACCGCCATTCGCCACTAAGTGGCGGTGACGTCACCACGACGCTTGTGCCAGGCTATGTGCACCCTGAGGCCACGTGAAGTGTCGAACGCCCGCTGGCAGGAGGTCACGGGGCAGACCCAGGTGCCACGGGTCGACTGACTGAGATGACTGGCTGATGCACCACCTGTGCCCCCTACTGTGCCAACCTGCTGTGCTTTAGCCACCCGGCGCTCCACTCGTTGTTGCGTCGCTCCTCCGCCCTCCGTTGTTGTTGGAGGGCGACTGCCTCCAACTGCCCAGTAGCATCCTTCACGAGCCTCCTCCACAGAGGCCGATCTTGACACCGCTGGTACCAGTCATCGGCAAGTCCACTCAGCTCCACGTCCTCCTGTACCACATCACTCCATCTCTTCTCTAGCCCGTGCCGCGCCCGCTTAGCCCCCTCAATCCGGCCAAACAAAAGCTGTTTCGGCATGCGGTGGCTGGGCATGCGGGCTACATGACCCAGCCATCGCAGCCTTGCCTGCCGGAGGAGCTCACCGATGGGACCCTGCCCAGATCTTTCAAGGATTTGTGAGCTCCTCACACAATCCAGTCTGGTTAAACCCAGGATGGATCGTAGGCAGGCCAGCCTAAATGTTTCTAACCGGCGAAGATGTTCCATTAGGGGGGTCCACGTTTCGCAAGCGTAGAGAAGGGAGGGAATGACCGTGGCCGAGAAGACCTGAAGCTTAGTGCGGAGCGACAGACCAGGTAGCTTCCACACAGCGTTACGCAACCGATGAAAAGATATTGCCGCTCGACTGATTCGGAGTGAGACCTCTGCTGTTAAACTGGAGCCAGTCATAAGCACACTGCCCAGGTATGGGAAACTCTCCACTCTCTCCACAACTGCCCCATCACCGATTGGGAGTTGTGGGGGTGGAGTGTCCGATGGTACAAAATACCTAGGCAGGTGCTTAGTTTTTGGTGGGGCTGATGGTAAGGCCCCACCTCTTAGTGGCACGCTCCAGTCTCAGCAGCAGCGTCTCCAACTCCTCCTCTGACTGAGCAGCTATTACCAAGTCATCAGCATACATAACGTGGTTGAGCAATAGGGAGCCATCCCTTGACCGCACCCGGGCATCGATTAGCCTCCCATTATATCTGTACCATATGGAGATTCCCCCGGTACAGCTATTGAAGGCTTCACGAACTACGTGGTCAAAATAGATGTTAAATAATGTGGGAGCCAGAGGACATCCCTGTCGCACCCCAAGGTGTACAGGGAATGGCTCTGACTCCCGGCCACGTAGTTTTACCCGGGCCCGCTCACCATCATGAAGGTCCTTAATGATCGTGAGCAGAGGGTCAGGTACTCCAAAAGCACGAAGAACGACCCAGAGCCCAGGCCTACTGATGGTATCATAGGCCTTGACCAGGTCAATAAAGCAGAGATGTAGGTCTTGTTGGAATTCCCTACACCTCTGCTGTAGCAGACGGACAGAAAATATGGCATCTGTGCAGGACCGCCCTTTCCTGAAACCGCATTGGGGCTCCGCAAGCCTCTCCTCAGCGTGCCTGGCAAGGCGATGCTGAATAATCCTTGCCAGGACCTTTCCCGGCACACTGAGGAGTGAGATGCCCCTGTAGTTGTTACAGTCTGTGCGGTCCCCCTTCTTAAAAAGGGGGACCACCAGGGCATCCTTCCAATCCTGCGGAACCCGTCCAGTGGTCCAGACTGTTGTTATGATGTCATATAGGGCAGTCTGTGCACAAACGCCACCCTCCCTCAGCATTTCGCTTGGGAGATCATCTCTGCCCGCTGCCTTTCCTGGTCTCAGACTCCGGATCGCCTTCAATACTTCCTCAGCAGATGGCACCTCAGCCAGCCACTCACAGGGGGTGACTTCATCCAATATTTGAGGCACCGCAGCCTCAGCAGGGTCATCCTCACTTTGTGCCACGATGTTTTCCTGGCTGAGGGATTTTCCCTCCCCCAGGACCTCACAGAAATGCTCAGCAAATCTGCGAACCTGTTCCTGGGGGTCGGAAATTGGATCACCGTTTTTTTCCCCTAATGATGGTAATAGGTGTGGCGCTGCAGGTTACTTTTTTGATGGAGTTAAATAGAGATTTGTGATCACGGGCCACTGAGGCAGACTCGATCTCCTCAGCAACCCGCGACCACCACCCATCCTTGCAGCGCCTCACGGCTCTCCGAACCTCCGAGCGAAGGCTGCGGTAAGCCTCCTCATTCTCTGACGTGGGATTCTGTAGCCGATGACAGTGGGCCTGTCGCTTTTTCTCAACCATCGTGAACAACTCCTCTGTCATCCAGGGTGTCTGGGGAGGTCTGGACCGCGTACCCAAAGCAGCCATTGCAGCTGCATGAATCACAGTCCTAAACCTCGCCCATTTACCCTCGACATCAGGAGGAGTCGGGGACGATGCCAATCCCAGCCGCAAGCG
The DNA here is from genome assembly GCF_010993605.1 of Petromyzon marinus. Classification (NCBI taxonomy): domain Eukaryota; kingdom Metazoa; phylum Chordata; class Hyperoartia; order Petromyzontiformes; family Petromyzontidae; genus Petromyzon; species Petromyzon marinus. Next base: position 10,148,448 of record NC_046089.1, on the reverse strand, counting down.
ATGATGAAATTCTCGCTTGCAACTTTCATCAGATAACTGAGACCAGGCCACTTTAGGTTGGAATGGGGTCCTGGGTGTACACCCACCACCGGAGTGGAAGAATGGCAGGCGCATCTTACAGATGACTAGTCGATGGTCAGAGGGCAGATCAGCTCCACGGTAGGTCCTGGTGTCAAGGACATGGGCTCGCATTCGCTGGTCCGTCACTATGTAGTCCAGCAGATGTTCTTGCTTGGACCCGGCATGCATCCATGATGTTGTGTGGATGCGCCGATGCCGGAACAGCGTGTTGGTAATTACAAGCCCATGGGCTGCACAAAAATCTAGCAGCCTCCTACCGTTGTTATTGAGCTGATCTGGCCCATGCCCTCCAATCACTCCAGACCAGGTGCCAGTATCATGACCAACTCGGGCATTGAAGTCACCCAACATGATGACTCTATCCCGAGGGGCCACTTTAGCCAGCACCTGTGACAGGAGGTCATAGAAGGCATCTGACTCATCGGCTTTGCCTGCATCCCTCCACGGATGTTCATCTTCGGTGGGGGCATAAGTAACCACGACCACCATTCCTCGCCTCCGGTTGATGGGAAGGCGAGCCCAAAGTAGCCTGGGGCTTACAGCTTCCCACACCTCACCGCCACGCTCCCACGCCCCCTTCATTCTTTTGTTCAAAAGAAGACCCACACCCTGTTGTTTGGCAGTCTGCTGCCCCGAGTAGAGGACTGTCCACCCCTCATGGTGGCAGGAGCCAGAGCCGGTCCACCGGACCTCCTGAATGCCGCATAGATCCAGGCGGTACCGGTCCAGCTCCCGACAGAGGAGTGGCAGCCTCTCCTCTGCAGTGAGCGTTCGAACATTCCACGTGGCCAACCGTAGTGGCTTTTCGTTGTTTCTGGAGTAGCCCCGAGGGTAGGTATTCAATCTCCTGGCTCCGCCAATTGGGGTTTGGCCAGGAGACGTCATAGACGCCTGGCCCCCCGGGGCCTCCGGCACAAGCTTAGTTGTTACATATTTCAGTTTAATTCGTAGTTTCGTGGTAATTAATTGAAGGTGGAGGGGTTACCAGCCCCTCGCACCCGTCCAGAGCCCCCGTTTAGCCCCTGTGGTGGACACATATGCCATGAGGGGAGGAGCCAATCAAAATTGGATCTCCCCCCACAGCGCTGTCCACGACAGAGTTGCCCGTCCGGCACCGCGAGGAGGTAGGGGGTTGTTTTGCCACAATACCACACACACACAATACCACACTCACACATTAACATAATAGCACACACATACACACAGTGCAACACACAAAAACAAAATCACACAGTGCCACACGCACCCAAAGACAAAGATCCCCCGTATAGCCTCGAAAAGACTGATGGGACAAGTGCTGTTAGCGAGCACCTTTAAAGGCCGGCACGGCACACGAGGGGGTGGGTGGCCAACACCACGCCCGACCGCCTTTGTCTCCCCAGTGGAGATGTTTAAACACCACACCAGGTACTCATTTGAAGCTGAGTCGACCCAGGGGAGGCCCAGGACCGGTTCAAATAATCGTCACTGGTGTTGGCCGTGAGCTAGAATCGAACTTCGGTGGCCAGGTTCGTAGTGCAGGGCGCTAACCACTACACTACCGCTCCCCGCACACAATGCCACATGCACGCACACACACAAAATGCACGCACACACAACATGCACGCACACACACAACATGCACGCACACACACAACATGCACGCACACACACAACATGCACGCACACACACAACATGCACGCACACACAACATGCACGCACACACACAACATGTACGCACACACACAAAATGCACGCACACACACAATAGCACGCACACACAATAGCACACACACAGTGACACACGCACCCACACACACACAATAGCACACACACACACAATAGCACACACACAGTGACACACGCACCCACACACACACAATAGCACACACACAGTGACACACGCACCCACACACACAATAGCACACACACACACAATAGCACACACACAGTGACACACACACACACACAGTCACACACGCACCCACACACACACAGTGACACATGCACACACAGTGACACATGCACACACAGTGACACACACACACAGTGACACACACACACAGTGACACACGCACCCAGACACACGCGTCTCGCCCGACTGCACGGAGTTCATAATGGCCTCACAACCTCATGGGCTGGCACTCGCCATCACCACCACTACCATCACCACTCGCCATCACCACCACTACCAGCACCATCACCACCACTACCAGCACCATCACCACCACTACCACCACCACTCGCCATCACCACCACTACCACCACTATCATCACCGCCACCACTCGCCATCACCACTCCCACCACCACTCGCCATCACCACTACCAGCACCACCACTATCATTACCACCACTACCAGCACCATCACCACCACGACCAGCACCATCACCACCACTATCATCACCACCACTACCAGCACCATCACCACCACTATCATCACCATCACTACCAGCACCATCACCACCACTATCATCTCCACCACTACCACCACCAAAACAAGCACCATCACCACCACTACCAGCACCATCACTACCACTCGCCATCACCACTACCACCACCACTATCATCACCAGCACCATCACCACCACGATCATCGCCACCGCTACCAGCACCATCACCACCACGACCAGCACCATCACCACCACGATCATCACCATCACCACCACGATCATCACCACCACTACCATCACCACTACCACCACCACTATCATCACCACCGCTACCAGCACCATCATCACCACTACCAGCACCATCACCACCACTATCATCACCACCGCTACCAGCACCATCACCACCACTACCAGCACCATCACCACCACGATCATCACCACCACTACTATCACCACTACCACCACTACTATCATCACCACCGCTACCAGCACCATCACCACCACTACCAGCACCATCACCACCACGATCATCGCCACCACTACCAGCACCATCACCACCACTACCAGCACCATCACCACCACGATCATCGCCACCACTACCAGCACCATCACCATCACTACCATCACCACCACTATCATCGCCACCACCACCACCACCATTATCGCCACTATCATCACAATCATAATTAACACCATTATTATCACCACTTTCTTAAACATAGATTCTCCATATAGCCGTTAATCGACTATTAGGGCACGTTATGTTAATGAAGGCCGGCATGACACACTAGGGGGTGGGTGGCCAACACCACGGCCGACCGCCTTTGTCTCCCTAGAGGCGATGTTTACTACACTACACCGCACCAGGTACTCATTTGAGGTTGAGTCGACCTCGACGGGGCCCAGGACAGGTTCAGTTAATCGCCACTGGGTGTTGTGCGTGAACGAAAATCCAACTCGGGTCGCCGGGGTTCGTAGTGCAGCGCGCTAACCACTGCGCCACCGCTCCCCATCACTATCATCAACCACTATCAACCACCATCATCTCCATCAACAATACCAAAGATCCCCCGTGTAGCCTTAACAGACTGTAGGAGCAAGTGCTCCTACCAACTCCATCACCCACCCCGCAACCAGCAGTCGTGGGTGCTATGGGGGGCGTGCGAGTGAGTGCCGCGTTGCATGGCCGCGTCTCGCTCCCCCAGTTCCATTGATATGTTAATGAGCCCCCCCTCCCATACCACCCCCCACACACACCATGAACCACCCCACACGACATACACCACCCCACACACACCATACACCACCCACACACCACCCCACACACACCATGACCCACCACACACGACATACACCACCCCACACACACCATACACCATCCCACACCATGATCTACCACACACCATGACCCACCCCACATGACATACACCACCCCACACACACCATACACCACCCCACACACACCACACACCACCCCACACACTCCCACACCTCCACCCCCCCACACTACCCCACACACACCATACACCACCACACACACACACCATACACCACCCCACACCACCACCCTCCCACACTACCCCTCACACCCCCCCCCACACCACACACAGAACCCGCACAACCCCCACACCACCCCCCAAACCGCCCCCCACACCACATCATCACCCCCACACACACCCCACACCCACCCCACACCCACCACCTCCACACACACCGCACACCACGCCACACCCCTACACACACCCCACACCTACACACACTCCCCACACCACCACCCACACACCCCTACACACACCCCACACCTCCACACACACCCCACACCACACCCCCACACCCCCCCACACCACACTCCCACACCTCCACACCCCACCACACCACACCCCCACACACACCCCACACCACACCCCGCCACACCTCCACACCCCAACACCACCACCCCACCACACCCTCCACACACACCCCACACCGCCCCCCACCCGCCCCCCACACAATGCGAGACGCGTACAGACAAAGGTCCTCCCCCCGTGTAGCGCACGCGGACTGTCGGGGCAAGTGCTGTTTAGAGAGCGAGGAGCAGCCACTGAAGGCCGCCACGACACCGCCGATGAGGGGGGTAGCCTGGTCGCTGTTGCCTCCCCAGTGATGATGATGAGCTGATGATCATGATCATGATGATGATCATCATGATGATGAGCTGATGATTATGATGATGATGAGCTGATGATCATGATGATCATGATGATGATCATGATGATGATCATCATGATGAGCTGATGATCATGCTGATGATCATGATGATGTTCATGATGATGATGAGCTGATGATCATGATGATCATGACGATGATCATGACGATGAGGGTACTAATTACGAGGCTTTTAATGATGAGAGTGAAGACCGTGGTGGTGATGATGATAATGAGCCGATGATGCCGAAATAATGATCATGATGATGGTACTAATTACGAAGCTGATCATGATGACAACGAGGATAATAATAATAACCTGTTGACGATTTCGTAGCTGATGATAACAGCAGATGATAATAATTGATCGATCATGAATATGCCGAGATGACGATGATCTGATTAATAACGATGAGTTGGTGATAATTAGCAATTGATGCGGTGATGATCGGTTGATGGTAAAGCGATGAGAGTCTGATGATGAAACTCTGGCGATGATGAGGACAGTGTGGTAATGATGAGCTTCATGATAATGAAGTGAGGGAGTCTGATGATGAAACTGGTGATGGTGATGATGATGAGGACGGTGTGATGATGATGAGCTTCATGATAATGAGGTGAGGGAGTCTGATGATGAAACTCTGGTGATGATGATGAGGACAGTGTGGTAATGAGCTTCATGATGAGGTGAGGGAGTCTGATGATGACAGTGTGATAATGATGAGCTTCATGATAATGAGGTGAGATAGTGTAATGATGAGGACAATGTGGTAATGATGAGCTTCATGATAATGAGGTGAGAGAGTCTGATGATGAGGACAGTGTGGTAATGATGAGCTTTATGATGAAGTGAGGGAGTCTGATGATGAAACTGGTGATAGTGATGATGATGATGACAGTGTGGTAATGACGAGCTTCATGATAATGAGGTGAGAGAGTCTGATGGTGAAACTCTGACGATGATGGTGATGATGAGGACAGTGTGATAATGATGAGCTTCATGATAATGAGATGAGAGAGTCTGATGATGAGGACAGTGTGATAATGATGAGCTTCATGATAATGAGGTGAGGGAGTCTGATGATGAAACTCTGGTGATGATGGTGATGACAGTGTGGTAATGATGAGCTTTATGATAATGAGGTGACAGAGTCTGATGATTAAACTCTGACGATGATGATGATAGTGTGATAATGATGATGAGGACAGTGTGATAATGACGAGCTTCGTGATAATGAGGTGAGGGAGTCTGATGATGAGGACAGTGTGATAATGATGATGAGGACAGTGTGGTCATGATGAGCTTCACGATAATGAGGTGAGAGAGTCTGATGATGAGAACGGTGTGGTAATGATGAGCTTCATGATAATGAGGTGAGGGAGTCTGATGATGAAACTCTGGTGATGATGATGAGGACAGTGTGGTAATGATGAACTTCATGATAATGAGGTGAGAGAGTCTGATGATGACAGTGTGGTGATGATGGTGATGATGATGACAGTGTGGTAATGATGAGCTTTATGATGAAGTGAGAGAGTCTGATGATGAAACTCTGGTGATGATGATGATGACAGTGTGATCATGATGAGCTTTATAATGAGGTGAGAGAGTCTGATGATGAGGACAGTGTGATGATGATAGTGTGATAATGATGAGCTTCATGATCATGAGGTGAGGGAGTCTGATAATGAGGACAGTGTGATAATGATGAGCTTCATGATGAGGTGAGGGAGTCTGATGATGAAACTGGCGATGATGATGATAGTGTGGTAATGATGAACTTCATGATAATGAGGTGAGAGAGTCTGATGGTGAAACTGGTGATGATGATAACAGTGTGGTAATGATGAGCTTCATGATCATGAGGTGAGACAGTCTGATGATGAAACTCTGGTGATGATGATGACAGTGTGATCATGATGGGCTTTATAATGAGTTGAGAGAGTCTGATGATGAGGACAGTGTGATGATGATGACAGTGTGATAATGATGAGCTTCATGATCATGAGGTGAGGGAGTCTGATGATGAGGACGGTGTGGTAATGATGAGCTTCACGATAATGAGGTGAGAAAGTCTGATGATGAGGACAGTGTGATAATGATGATGAGGACAGTGTGGTAATGACGAGCTTCATGATAATGAGGTGAGAGAGTCTGATGATGAGGACAGTGTGGTAATGATGAGCTTCATGATAATGAGGTGAGAGAGTCTGATGATGAAACTGGTGATGGTGATGAGGACAGTGTGATAATGACGAGCTTCACGATAATGAGGTGAGAGAGTCTGATGATGAGGACAGTGTGGTAATGATGATGAGGACAGTGTGATAATGATGAGCTTCATGATAATGAGGTCCTCACCTCAGTCTGATGAAGAAACTCTGGTGATGATGGTGATGATGAGGACAGTGTGATAATGATGAGGACAGTGTGATAATGATGAGCTTCATGATAATGAGGTGAGAGAGTCTGATGATGACAGTGTGGTGATGATGGTGATGATGATGACAGTGTCGTAATGATGAGCTTTATGATAATGAGGTGAGAGAGTCTGATGATTAAACTCTGGTGATGATGATGAGGACAGTGTGATAATGATGATGAGGACAGTGTGGTAATGACGAGCTTCGTGATAATGAGGTGAGGGAGTCTGACGATGAGGACAGTGTGATAATGATGATGAGGACAGTGTGGTCATGATGAGCTTCACGATAATGAGGTGAGAGAGTCTGATAATGAGGACAGTGTGATAATGATGAGCTTCATGATGAGGTGAGGGAGTCTGATGATGAAACTCTGGCGATGATGATGACAGTGTGGTAATGATGAACTTCATGATAATGAGGTGAGAGAGTCTGATGGTGAAACTGGTGATGGTGATGATGACAGTGTGGTAATGATGAGCTTCATGATCATGAGGTGAGAGAGTCTGATGATGAAACTCTGGTGATGATGATGAGGACAGTGTGATCATGATGAGCTTTATAATGAGGTGAGAGTCTGATGATGAGGACAGTGTGATGATGATGATGACAGTGTGATAATGATGAGCTTCATGATCATGAGGTGAGAGAGTCTGATGATGAGGACAGTGTGGTAATGATGACCTTCACGATAATGAGGTGAGAGAGTCTGATGGTGAAACTCTGGTGATGATGATGCCAGTGTGGTAATGATGAGCTTCATGATAATGAGGTGAGGGAGTCTGATGATGAAACTCTGGTGATGATGATGAGGACAGTGTGGTAATGATGAACTTCATGATAATGAGGTGAGAGAGTCTGATGATGACAGTGTGGTGATGATGGTGATGATGATGACAGTGTGGTAATGATGAACTTCATGATAATGAGGTGAGAGAGTCTGATGGTGAAACTGGTGATGATGATAGTGTGGCAATGATGAGCTTCATGATCATGAGGTGAGAGAGTCTGATGATGAAACTCTGGTGATGATGATGAGGACAGTGTGATCATGATGAGCTTTATAATGAGGTGAGAGAGTCTGATGATGAGGACAGTGTGATAATGATGAGCTTCATGATAATGAGGTGAGAGAGTCTGATGATGACAGTGTGGTGATGATGGTGATGATGATGACAGTGTCGTAATGATGAGCTTTATGATAATGAGGTGAGAGAGTCTGATGATTAAACTCTGGTGATGATGATGATGAGGACAGTGTGATAATGATGATGAGGACAGTGTGGTAATGACGAGCTTCGTGATAATGAGGTGAGGGAGTCTGACGATGAGGACAGTGTGATAATGATGATGAGGACAGTGTGGTCATGATGAGCTTCACGATAATGAGGTGAGAGAGTCTGATAATGAGGACAGTGTGATAATGATGAGCTTCATGATGAGGTGAGGGAGTCTGATGATGAAACTCTGGCGATGATGATGACAGTGTGGTAATGATGAACTTCATGATAATGAGGTGAGAGAGTCTGATGGTGAAACTGGTGATGGTGATGATGACAGTGTGGTAATGATGAGCTTCATGATCATGAGGTGAGAGAGTCTGATGATGAAACTCTGGTGATGATGATGAGGACAGTGTGATCATGATGAGCTTTATAATGAGGTGAGAGTCTGATGATGAGGACAGTGTGATGATGATGATGATGACAGTGTGATAATGATGAGCTTCATGATCATGAGGTGAGAGAGTCTGATGATGAGGACAGTGTGGTAATGATGAGCTTCACGATAATGAGGTGAGAGAGTCTGATGGTGAAACTCTGGTGATGATGATGCCAGTGTGGTAATGATGAGCTTCATGATAATGAGGTGAGGGAGTCTGATGATGAAACTCTGGTGATGATGATGAGGACAGTGTGGTAATGATGAACTTCATGATAATGAGGTGAGAGAGTCTGATGATGACAGTGTGGTGATGATGGTGATGATGATGACAGTGTGGTAATGATGAACTTCATGATAATGAGGTGAGAGAGTCTGATGGTGAAACTGGTGATGATGATGATAGTGTGGCAATGATGAGCTTCATGATCATGAGGTGAGAGAGTCTGATGATGAAACTCTGGTGATGATGATGAGGACAGTGTGATCATGATGAGCTTTATAATGAGGTGAGAGAGTCTGATGATGAGGACAGTGTGATGATGATGACAGTGTGATAATGATGAGCGTCATGATAATGAGGTGAGAGAGTCTGATGGTGAAACTCTGGTGATGATGATGAGGACAGTGTGGTAATGATGAACTTCATGATAATGAGGTGAGAGAGTCTGATGGTGAAACTGGTGATGGTGATGATGATGAGGAGTGTGGTAATGATGAGCTTCATGATCACGAGGTGAGAGAGTCTGATGATGAAACTCTGGTGATGATGATGACAGTGTGATCATGATGAGCTTTATAATGAGGTGAGAGAGTCTGATGATGATGACAGTGTGATAATGGTGATGAGGACAGTGTGGTAATGACGAGCTTCATGATAATGAAGTGAGAGAGTCTGATGATGACGACAGTGTGATAATGATGAGCTTCATGATGAGGTGAGAGAGTCTGATGATGAGGACAGTGTGGTAATGATGAGCTTCATGATAATGAGGTGAGAGAGTCTGATGATGAGGACAGTGTGGTAATGATGAGCTTCATGATAATGAGGTGAGAGAGTCTGATGATGAGGACAGTGTGGTAATGATTATGAGGACAATGTGATAATGATGATGAGAGTGTGATGATGATGAGCTTTATGATAATGAGGAGGAGGAGGAGACTGTTTTCCCGCCAACGTCGAATGGGCGCCGCAGTGACGCCGCGAGGCCCCGCCCCGCCCCGCCCGCCCGGGCTGCTCGAGGAGACAACGCGGGGAGACAACGGCGGGGAGACACCACGGGGGACACCACGGGAGACAACGCCGGGGAGATACCACGGGGGACACCACGGGAGACACCGCGAGGAGACACGGCGGGGAGACACCACGGGAGAGACCACGGGGGGACACCGCGGGAGACAACGCCGGGGAGACACCGCGGGAGACACCGCGAGGAGACACGGCGGGGGACACCACGGGAGACACGGCGGGGAAGACGCACGGCGGCGAGACCACGGAGAAGAGAGATCGCGCCGCTTGCTCCCCGCGAATCGGTGAAGGCGGCGCCATGAGCTCGCCGAGCTCCGGGGGGAGGAGACGGCACGGGGGGATGGTGATGATATGGTGAGATGATGGTGAGGTGATGGTGTGGTGATGGTGAGGTGATGGTGAGGTGATGGGGGATGGTGAGGTGATGGGGTGGTGATGATATGGTGAGGTGATGGGTGATGGTGAGGTGATGGTGTGGTGATGGTGAGGTGATGGTGTGGTGATGGTGAGGTGATGGTGTGGTGATGGTGAGGTGATGGGGGATGGTGAGGTGATGGGGTGGTGATGATATGGTGAAGTGATGGGTGATGGTGAGGTGATGGTGTGGTGATGGTGAGGTGATTGGGGATGGTGAGGTGATGGGGTGGTGATGATATGGTGAGGTGATGGTGAGGTGATGGTGTGGTGATGGTGAGGTGATTGGGGATGGTGAGGTGATGGGGTGGTGATGATATGGTGAGGTGATGGTGTGGTGATGGTGAGGTGATGGTGTGGTGATGGTGAGGTAATGGTGTGGGGATGGTGAGGTGATGGGGTGGTGATGATATGGTGAGGTGATGGGTGATGGTGAGGTGATGGGGGGTGGTGATGGTGAGGTGATGGTGAGGTACGGGGTGGTGATGATCGGGTGAGGTGATGGTGATGGTGAGGTGATGGGGTGGTGATGGTATGGTGATGGTGAGGTGATGGTGAGGTGATGGTGAGGTGATGGTGAGGTGATGGTGAGGTGATGGGGGATGGTGAGGTGATGGGGTGGTGATGATCGGGTGAGGTGATGGGGGATGGTGATGGTGAGGTGATGGTGAGGTGATGGTGAGGTGATGGTGAGGTGATGGTGAGGTGATGGTGGGGGGATGGTGATGGGTGGTGACGATGGGGAACGGTGAGGCGATGTGGGTGACGTGATGGGGGAGTGGTGTGATGGGCTGAGGTAACGGGGTGGGGTGATGGGTATGAGGTGATGGGTGAGGTGATGGTGATGCGGTGAGGTTATGGGGGTGATGTGGTGAGGTTATGGTCGGTGATGAGGTGAGGTGATGGTGGTGATGCGGTGAGGTTATGGGGGTGATGAGGTGATGCTGTAGATGTGGTGGTGATGAGGTGTGATGGGAATGTTTGTGATGCTGTTGATGAGGTGGTGATTTTTTGATGGGGGGGGGGGGGGTGCAGTTGAGGTTATCGGGAAGAGGTGATGGTGGTGCAAATTAAGTAGTGGTGTGATGAGGAACGAGTTGAAGTGACTATACATGGGGATGACGAGGAGGTGGTGGTGGTGATGTAGCTGATGAGGTTATGGAGTTGTGGGAGATCATTGATTAGAGTAAATCTTGTGATGCGGCTGATGCATGTGTGTTTGTGATGAGGTGATGTGATGCACGTGTGATGATTCTGCAGATGAGGAGCTGATGGTAGTGATGTAATTTAAGTACGGGAGGGAGGGTGGTGATGATTTAATGGGTTGATGCTATGGCGTGATGGGTATAATGTTGGATATGATGTTGGTGATATGATGGGGAAGTGGTGGTGGAATTGCATGTGACTGCATATAATTATGGTATGGTAATGGTGAGATTCGGCACCACCATCACCATCATAAGCCCTTCTCACGCCTTGTGAGGGGCGTTACCATGGTAACGCGCGCGTGATTGGACGAGGCGAGCTCCAGAGACCACGTGATATGTAGTGTGTGTGTGGTTGTGCGGTGTGTGTGCGTGGTTGTGTGGGTGTGATTGTGCGGTGTGTGTGCGTGGTTGTGTGGTGTGTGATTGTGCGGTGTGTGTGCGTGGTTGTGTGGTGTGTGATTGTGCGGTGTGTGTGCGTGGTTGTGTGGTGTGTGATTGTGCGGTGTGTTTGTGCGCGGTTGTGCGGTGTGTGCGTGCGCGGTTGTGCGGTGTGTGTGCGTGGTTTGGTGTGTGTACCTGGTTGTGCGGTGTGTTTGCGCGGTTGTGCGGTGTGTGTTTGTGCGGTGTGTGTTTGCGCGTTTGTGCGGTGTGTGTGCCTGGTTGTGCGGTGTGTGCGTGGTTGTCCGGTGTGTGTTTGCGTGGTTGTACGTTGTGTGCGCGGTTGTGCGATGTGTATTTGCGCGGTTGTGTGGTGTGTGTGTGTAATTGTGCGGTGTGTGTTTGCGTGGTTGTGTGGTGCGTGGTTGTGCGGTGTGTGTTTGCGCGGTTGTGTGGTGTGTGTGATTGTGCGGTGTGTGTTTGCGTGGTTGTGCGGTGTGTGTTTGCGCGGTTGTGTGGTGTGCGCGCACGGTTGTGCGGTGTGTGCGTGTGGTTGTGCGGTGTGTGTTTGCGTGGTTGTGCGGTGTGTGTGCGTGGTTGTGCGGTGTGTGTGCGCGGTTATGCGATGTGTGTGCGCGCGCGGTTGCGCCGTGTGTGCGGTTATGCGGTGTGTGTGTGGTTGAGCGGTGTTTGTGGTTGTGCGGTGGATGTGTGGTTGTGCGGTGGGTGTGTGGTTGTGCGGTGGGTGTTTGCGCTGGTGTGCGGTGTGTGTGCGCGCAGTTGTGCGGTGTGTGTTTGCGCTAGTGTGCGGTGTGTGTTTGCGCTGGTGTGCAGTGTGTGTTTGCGCTGGTGTGCGGTGTGTGGTTGCGCGGGTGTGCGGTGTGTGTGCGCGGTTGAGCGGTGTGTGTGCGCGGTTGAGCGGTGTGTGTGCATTTATACGGTGTGTGCTGTTGTGTGGTGTGTGTGGTTGTGCGGTGTGTGTGGTTGAGCGAATGTTTGGTTGTGCGGTGGGTGTGTGGTTTTGCGGTGGTTGTGCGGTGTGTGTTTGTGCGGTTGTGCAGTGTGTGCACGCGCGGTTGTGCGGTGTGTTTGCGTGGTTGAGCGGTGTGTGTGCGTGGTTGTTTGGTGTGTGTGCCTGGTTATGCGGTGTGTGCATGCGCAGTTATGCGGTGTGTGTGCAGTTATGCGGTGTGTGTGTGCAGTGTTTGTGCGCGCGGTTTTGCGGTGTGTGTTTGCGCGGTTGTGCGGTGTGTGTGCGCGCGCGGTTGCGCCGTGTGTGCGGTTATCCGGTTTGTGTGTGGTGTGTGTGGTTGTGCGGTGGGTGTGTGGTTGTGCGGTGGGTGTTTGCGCTGGTGTGCGGTGTGTGTGCGCGCGGTTGTGCGGTGTGTGTGCGGTTGAGCGGTGTGTGTGTGTGGTTGTGCGGTGTGTGTGCGGTTGAGCGGTGTGTGTGTGCGGTTGAGCAGTGTGTGTGCGGTTATACGGTGTGTGTGCGGTTGTGTGGTGTGTGTGGTTGTGCGGTGTGTGTGTGTGGTTGTGCGGTGGGTGTGTGGTTGTGCGGTGGGTGTGTGGTTGTGCGGTGGGTGTGTGGTTGTGCGGGGTGTGTATGCGCGCGGTTGGGAGGTGTGTGTGTGCCGTTGAGCGGTGTGTGTGCGCGCGTGGTTGAGCAGTATGTGTGTGTGTGTGCGTGGCTGAGCGGTGTGTGTGCGTGGCTGAGCGATGTGTGCGCGTGGTTGAGCGGTGTGTGTGCATCATTGAGCGGTGTGTGTTCGTCGTTGAGCGGTGTGTGTGTGCGTCGTTGAGTGGTGTGCGTGCGTCGTTGAGCGGGGTGTGTGTGTGTGTGCGCGTGGTTGAGCGGTGTGTGTGCCTGGTTGTGCGGTGTGTTGGCGTGGTTGTCTGGTGTGTGTTTGCGTGGTTGTACGTTGTGTGCGCGGTTATGCGGTGTGTGCTCGTGCAGTTATGCGGTGTGTGTGCGCAGTGTTTGTGCGGTGTGTGTGCGGTTATGCGGTTTGTGTGTGGTGTGTGTGGTTGTGCGGTGTGTGTGTGGTTGAGCGGTGGGTGTGTGGTTGTGCGGTGGGTGTTTGCGCTGGTGTGCGGTGTGTGTGCGCGCGGTTGTGCGGTGTGTGTGTGGTTGAGCGGTGTGTGTGTGCGGTTGAGCGGTGTGTGTGTGCGGTTGAGCGGTGTGTGTGCGGTTGAGCGGTGTGTGTGCGGTTATACGGTGTGTGTGCGGTTGTGTGGTGTGTGTGGTTGTGCGGTGTGTGTGTGGTTGTGCGGTGGGTGTGTGGTTGTTCGGTGGGTGTGTGGTTGTGCGGTGGGTGTGTGGTTGTGCGGTGGGTGTGTGGTTGTGCGGTGGGTGTGTGCGCGCGGTTGTGCGGTGTGTGTGTGTGGTTGTGCGGTGTGTGTGTGGTTGTGCGGTGTGTGTGTGGTTGTGCGGTGTGTGTGTGCGGCTGTGCGGTGTGTGCGCGCGGTTGTGCGGTGTGTGTGTGCGCGCGGTTGGGAGGTGTGTGTGTGCCGTTGAGCGGTGTGTGCGCGCGTGGTTGAGCAGTATGTGTGTGTGTGCGTGGCTGAGCGGTGTGTGTGCGTGGTTGAGCGGTGTGTGTGTGTGCGTGGCTGAGCGATGTGTGCGCGTGGTTGAGCAGTGTGTGTGTGTGTGCGCGTGGTTGAGCGGTGTGTGTGTGTGGTTAAGCGGTGTGTGTGCATCGTTGAGCGGTGTGTGTGCGTCGTTGAGTGGTGTGTGTGCGTCGTTGAGCGTTGTGTGTGTGCAGTGTTTGTGCGCGCGGTTGTGCGGTGTGTGGTTGCGCCGTGTGTGTGCGGTTATGCGGTGTGGTTATGCGGTGTGTGTGGTTATGCGGTGTGTGTGTGGTTGTGCGGTGGGTGTGTGGTTGTGCGGTGGGTGTTTGCGCTGGTGTGCGGTGTGTGGTTGGGCGGGTGTGCGGTGTGTGGTTGGGCGGGTGTGCGGTGTGTGGTTGGGCGGGAGTGCGGTGTGTGCGCGCGGTTGAGCGGTGTGTGTGCGGTTGAGCGGTGTGTGTGCGGTAATACGGTGTGTGTGCGGTTATACGGTGTGTGTGCGGTTGTGTGGTGTGTGTGGTTGTGCTGTGTGGGTGGGTTGTGCGGTGGGTGTGTGGTTGTGCGGTGGGTGTGTGGTTGTGCGGTGGGTGTGTGATTGTGCGGTGGGTGTGTGGTTGTGCGGTGGGTGTGTGGTTGTGCGGTGGGTGTGTGGTTGTGCGGTGGGTGTGTGGTTGTGCGGTGTGTGTTTGCGCGGGTGTGCGGTGTGTGGTTGGGCGGGTGTGCGGTGTGTGCACGTGGTTGAGCGGTGTGTGTGTGTGTGTGGTTGAGCGGTGTGTGTGCGGTTATACGGTGTGTGTGCGGTTGTGTGGTGTGTGTGGTTGTGCGGTGTGTGTGTGTGGTTGTGCGGTGGGTGCGTGGTTGG
Source organism: Petromyzon marinus (assembly GCF_010993605.1). Taxonomy (NCBI): domain Eukaryota; kingdom Metazoa; phylum Chordata; class Hyperoartia; order Petromyzontiformes; family Petromyzontidae; genus Petromyzon; species Petromyzon marinus. The sequence goes on along the minus strand of NC_046089.1, from coordinate 10,133,050 downwards.
GCGGTGGGTGTGTGTGCGGTTGTGCGGTGGGTGTGTGCGCGGTTGTGCGGTGGGTGTGCGCGCGGTTGTGCGGTGTGTGTTTGCGCGGGTGTGCGGTGTGTGCGCGCGGCTGTGCGGTGTGTGTATGCGCGCGGTCGGGAGGTGTGTGTGTGCCGTTGAGCGGTGTGTGTGCGCGCGTGGTTGAGCAGTATGTGTGTGTGTGCGTGGTTGAGCGATGTGTGTGTGTGCGCATGGTTGAGCGGTGTGTGTGCCTGGTTGTGCGGTGTGTTGGCGTGGTTGTCTGGTGTGTGTTTGCGTGGTTGCACGTTGTGTGCGCGGTTATGCGGTGTGTGCTCGTGCAGTTATGCGGTGTGTGTGCGCAGTGTTTGTGAGCGCGGTTGTGCGGTGTGTGTGCGGTTATGCGGTTTGTGTGTGGTGTGTGTGGTTGTGCGGAGTGTGTGTGGTTGAGCGGTGGGTGTGTGGTTGTGCGGTGGGTGTTTGCGCTGGTGTGCGGTGTGTGTGCGCGCGCGGTTGTGTGGTGTGTGTGCGCATGCGGTTGTGCGGTGTGTGTGCGTGGTTGTTTGGTGTGTGTGCCTGGTTGTGCGGTGTGTTGGCGTGTTTGTCCGGTGTGTGTTTGCGTGGTTGTACGTTGTGTGCGCGGTTATGCGGTGTGTGCACGCGCAGTTATGCGGTGTGTGTGCGCGCGCGGTTGCGCCGTGTGTGCGGTTATGCGGTTTGTGTGTGGTGTGTGTGGTGTGTGTGGTGTGTGTGGTTGAGCGGTGTGTGTGCGGTTATACGGTGTGTGTGCGGTTGTGTGGTGTGTGTGTGGTTGTGCGGTGTGTGTGTGTGGTTGTGCGGTGGGTGTGTGGTTGTGCGGTGGGTGTGTGCGCGCGGTTGTGCAGTGTGTGCGCGCGCGGTTGTGCGGTGGGTGTGTGCGCGCGGTTGTGCGGTGTGTGTGTGTGCGCGCGCGGTTGTGCGGTGGGTGTGTGCGCGCGGTTGTGCGGTGTGTGTTTGCGCTGGTGTGCGGTGTATGCGCGCGGTTGGGAGGTGTGTGTGTGCCGTTGAGCGGTGTGTGTGCGTGCATGGTTGAGCGGTATGTGTGCGTGGTTAAGCGGTGTGTATGCATTGTTGAGCGGTGTGTGTGCGTGGTTGAGCGTTGTGTGTGTGCAGTGTTTGTGCGCGCGGTTGTGCGGTGTGTGGTTGCGCCGTGTGTGTGCGGTTATGCGGTGTGGTTATGCGGTGTGTGTGGTTATGCGGTGTGTGTGTGGTTGTGCGGTGTGTGTTTGCGCGGGTGTGCGGTGTGTGCGCGCGGTTGAGCGGTGTGTGTGTGGTTGTGCGGTGGGTGTGTGGTTGTGCGGTGGGTGGGTGGTTGTGCGGTGGGTGTGTGGTTGTGCGGTGGGTGTGTGGTTGTGCGGTGGGTGTGTGGTTGAGCGGTGTGGGTGTGTGGTTGAGCGGTGTGTGTGTGTGGTTGAGCGGTGTGTGTGCGGTTATACGGTGTGTGTGCGGTTGTGTGGTGTGTGTGGTTGTGCGGTGTGTGTGTGTGGTTGTGCGGTGGGTGCGTGGTTGGGCGGTGGGTGTGTGCGCGGTTGTGCGGTGGGTGTGTGCGCGGTTGTGCGGTGGGTGTGTGGTTGTGCGGTGGGTGTGTGCGTGCAGTTGTGCGGTGGGTGTGTTTGCGCGGGTGTGCGGTGTTTGTTTGCGCGCGGTTGGGAGGTGTGTGTGTGCCGTTGAGCGGTGTGTGTGCGCGCGTGGTTGAGCAGTATGTGTGTGTGCGTGGCTGAGCGGTGTGTGTGCGTGGCTGAGCGGTGTGTGTGTGTGTGTGCGTGGCTGAGCGGTGTGTGTGCGTGGTTGAGCGGTGTGTGTGTGTGTGTGCGCGTGGTTGAGCAGTGTGTGTGTGTATGCGTGGTTGAGCAGTGTGTGTGTGCGCATGGTTGAGCGGTGTGTGTGTGTGTGCGCATGGTTGAGCGGTGTGTGTGCATCATTGAGCGGTGTGTGTTCGTCGTTGAGCGGTGTGTGTGTGCGTCGTTGAGTGGTGTGTGTGCATCTTTGAGTGGTGTGTGTGCGTCGTTGAGCGGTGTGTGTGCGTGGTTGAGCGGTGTGTGTGCCTGGTTGTGCGGTGTGTGTGCCTGGTTGTGCGGTGTGTTGGCGTGGTTGTCTGGTGTGTGTTTGCGTGGTTGCACGTTGTGTGCGCGGTTATGCGGTGTGTCCTCGTGCAGTTATGCGGGGTGTGTGTGCGTCGTTGAGCGTTGTGTGTGTGCAGTGTTTGTGCGCGCGGTTGTGTGGTGTGTGTTTGCGCGGTTGCGCGGTGTGTGCGGGCGGTTGCGCCGTGTGTGTGCGGTTATGCGGTTTGTGTGTGGTGTGTGTGGTTGTGCGGTGTGTGTGTGTGGTTGAGTGGTGGGTGTGTGGTTGTGCGGTGGGTGTTTGCGCTGGTGTGCGGTGTGTGTGCGCGCGCGGTTGTGCGGTGTGTGTGCGCATGCGGTTGTGCGGTGTGTGTGCGCATGCGGTTGTGCGGTGTGTGTGCGCGCGTGGTTGTGCGGTGTGTGTTTGCGCTGATGTGCGGTGTGTGCGCATGCGGTTGTGCGGTGTGTGCATGCGCGGTTGCGCGGTGTGTGTATGCGCGCGGTTGAGAGGTGTGTGTGCAGTTGAGCGGTGTGTGTGTGCGCGTGGTTGAGCAGTATGTGTGTGTGTGTGTGTGCGTGGCTGAGCAGTGTGTGTGCATGGTTGAGCGGTGTGTGTGTGTGCGCATGGTTGAGCAGTGTGTGTGTGTGCACGTGGTTGAGCGGTGTGTGTGCGTTGTTGTTTGGTGTGTGTGCGTGGTTGTTTGGTGTGTGTGCCTGGTTGTGCGTGCGTGGTTGTCCGGTGTGTGTTTGCGTGGTTGTACGTTGTGTGTGTGGTTATGCGGTGTGTGCGCGCGCGGTTATGCGGTGCGTGTGAGCCGTGTTTGTGCGCGCGTTTGCGCGGTTGCGCGGTGTGTGTGCGCGCGCGGTTGCGCCATGTGTGTGCGGTTATACGGTGTGTGTGGTTATGCGGTGTACGTGGTTGTGCGGTGTGTGTGTGGTTGTGCGGTGGGTGTGTGGTTGTGCCGTGGTTGTGCGGTGTGTTTGCGTGGGTGTGTGGTTGCGCGGATGTGCGTTGCGTGGTTGAGCGGTGTGTGTGTGCGCGTGGTTGAGCGGTGTGTGTGTGGGTGAGCGGTGTGTGTGTGTGCTACGATGTGTAAACATCGCCACTGTGGAGACAAAGGCGGCCGGGCATGGTCCTGGCCACCAACCCCCTGGTGTGCCATCCCAGCCTTCATCGTTGCTCGCTGACAGCACTTGCCCCAACAGTCTGTTAGGGCTATAGTGGGGATCTTTGTCTTTGCATGTTTGTGTGTCCAGTGATGTCCTGTGTGTTGTCCGATTCTGTTTACATAGTGCTGTGTTGGTGTGCTGTGTGTGATCCTGCACATGTTAATGTTTTTTCGTGATAAGTGTGTATATTGGTGCATGTGTGGCTGTGGGCGCATGCTAGAACTCAAGCAAGAATATCTACTGAACTCTTGTGGCTAGACGGCAAATGAGAGCCCATCTTCTTGACACCAGGACTTACAGTGGAGCTGATCTGTCCACTGACCATCGGCTTGTCATCTGTAAGATGCACCTGCTGTTCTTCCACTGTGGACTGGCAATCCACGTCTCATCATGTTCAAACCAGAAATAGCCCCGTCTGGACTCGCTGTTGAAAGTTGCAAGCGAGAATCTGATCATCGCTTGCGGCTGGGGTTGGCATCGTAACCCCCCCACCTCCTCCTGAAGCCGAGGGGCAATGGGTGAGGTTCAGGACTGTGGCTCATGCAGCTGCTCTGGCTTAATTGGGCACGTGGTCGAGACCGCCCCACAAACCCTGGTTAACGGAGGTGTTCCAGCGAGCTGAGAGACAGCGACAGGCCCACTCTCACTGCTTATAACTTCCCACAAGGAGGCTCATTGCTGCCTCCTCTTGAAGGTTCGGAGAGTTATGTGGCATTGCAAGGATGAGTGGTGGTCACAGGGTTGCTTTAAATGGTTGCAAGTGAGAATTTGATCGCGTTTGTGTGGTGTCTGTCTGTGATGGTGTGGTGACTGTGCATTACCGTGTATTATGATGTGGTGGCTATGCGCGATTGTATTTGACCGTGTGTGTCGTTGGCTGTGTGTGACACTGTGTGATGCTGTGCCGTGTGTGCGTGTACACCAGGCCCCTGCGTTCGCTTCTTCGACAATGAGTGTAGTAGTAGAGGCAACTTCTATCCTTACGGGGGAGAACGGTGCGGTCCCTGGAGGTGGTGACGCCACTCACGTATCAACTCGCACCCCCACTCACCCCGTGGCCACTTGTGAAACCACCGAACCCCCCGAGCACCCGGGGGGTAGCACGGGGGGTGGGTCCGCATTGCATGGAGACACAGGACACGGGGCAGACACTGGACATGGCGGAGATACAGGACAGGGAGATACGAAACTCGGGGGGGCATGATGGAGATGAGGGCGATGCGGTCCTCGCCGTCCTCACCGGGGATCCGTCTGGAGACCCCGTCGGGGACCTTGTCATCGATTCTGAGACAACGGGGGTACCCTCCTCCTCCCTGGTCCCCACTGCCCCCGTGATCCACGGCCTGCCGCCCCCCCCGTGTCTCCTCGGCGCGGACCCCGACGGCCGCGGCGAGTTGGAGGCCGCGGCCGTCCCCCGCTCCTCCTCCCCAGGGGAGCCGGCGTCCGCCTCGCTCCCGTGCCCCCCCATGTCCCCGTCCCCGCCTCCAAGTTCCCCCGCACCCCCCACAGCAAAGCCCCGGGGGGGCGCCCTGCAGCAGGGGCTGGCGTTCCTGCGCCGATCGCTGCGGCTTGACCGGGCGTTCCAGCGCTCCAGCAAGCACAAGCACGGCGCCGGGGGCGGCGGAGGCGGCCTGCTCACCTACGCGGCTCAGTTCCCCCCGGAATGGTGGCCCATGCTGGGGGAGCTGCCCACCACGCAGCACCAGCTTCAGCAGCAACAGCAGCTTCTAGGGCAGCAGCTGCACAACGCAAACCAGCTGCGCAGCGTGTCCCTGCTGCGTCTGGCGGTGGTGGGGGAGGGCAGCAGCGGCGGTGGCGATCCCGCTGCGGCGCTGGTGCTGGTGGTGCCGCGTGCCGTGGAGCTGGAGATCGTGCGGCGAATCAACCCGCGGCTCACGGAGGAGAACGTGGCGGCACACGCACGCGCGCTGGCGCTCGCCCACGCGGCGCAGCCTTTGCCGCCAGCCACCAACGCCAATCACCGAGAGCAGCATGGCGCCGCCACCGCCGGCGACGGCGGAGGCGGCCGCCCCGGTGGAGCCACCGACAATGACCCCCCACCCGCCGGGGAGCTCCACTCCGACCTCAACGCCAATGGCGAGGCCGGCGCGGACGGCGAGTGGGGGCACTACCGGCGCTACCAGGAGCGGTGGCGGGGGACCGGTCGGCGCTGGCGGGGGTCCCTGCGGGGCGGCTGGACGGACAAGTCGAGCCTGGGCCCCGGCGTGTCCGACGCCCAGACTTGCGCCACCCGCGCCAGCGGCACGCGGGGGCCCGACGATGACGACGACAATGACGATGTAGGAGGAGGAGTGTTCCACGGGGGCGGCCACGCAGACGAGGTGTCCTCCACCACCTCGTCATCATCCTCTCTGTCTGATTACGAGCGATACCACCGCCACCACCACCACCACCATGAGGGGCGGCACCATCGGCGGCAACAGCAGCAGCAGCAGCAGCTGGGTCCAAGCCACCACCAGCATCAGAAGCAGAAACACGAACAGCATCAACACCACCATCACCACCATCACCACCATCGGCAGCAGCAGCAGCAGCTGCTGACACCTTCGCAGGGACGCGCGTCTCCTCCTCCCCGCGTGCGCCCACGGGAGGCGGCAGCGGCTCCGCCGTGCCCCTCTGTGGCAACCCCCCACCACGCGGGGCCTCCCCCACCCCCGTCGCGAGCGCCGCCGCTGCCGCCCATCGCAGGAAGCCCCGGGCCCCCGTGCCGTCCCCGCCCACCCTCGCGCGACGCCAGGTCGGAGGGCCGCTCCCACGGGAGGTCGCGCGACAAGCGGGCTCGCGGGGACCGGGCCCACGACCCCGGCCCCGAGTGGCCAAGTGGTGGGGCCGCCACCGGCGGGTCACGTGACCCGGAGCGCAGGTCACGTGATCCGGCGACGGTTGGGGCTGTGGTAGAAGAGAGGAGGTCGAGGGGTCACGGATCACGGGAGGAGGGGTCGCGGGGTCACACGAGGTCGCACGGACGCAGGTCAGCTGATGACAGGTCGCGCGACGAGCGGCACCATGCTCACGGGCGGTCGCGTGACGTACGCGACGACGCGGCGCACAGACGTAGGTCGCACGGGCGCAGTTCGGCCGATCAGAGGTCGCAGGGTCAGAGGTCGAGGGACGAGCGATCCCAGGGTCAGAGGTCGAGGGACGAGCGATCGCAAGGTCAGAGGTCGAGGGACGAGCGACCGCAGGGTCAGAGGTCGAGGGACGAGCGACCGCAGGGTCAGAAGTCGAGGGACGAGCGACCGCAGGGTCAGAAGTCGAGGGACGAGCGACCGCAGGGCCAGAGGTCGAGGGACGAGAGGTCGCAAGGTCAGAGGTCGAGGGACGAGAGGTCGCAGGGTCAGAGGTCAAGAGACGAAAGATCGCAAGGTCAGAGGTCACATTCCTTGGCCCGGAGACGGAGCGGGGGGGAGGAGAGGTTCACTCTGCCCCGACCCGGAGAGTTTAGTGTGATCCTGTGATGCTCGCCCGTGCTTCAGCACCACCATGTGTTGTACCGCACCACACACCGTACGCACAGCACCACGCATTGTGGTCGGTGTATGTGGGAGATGCTATGGAGCAGGGTTTCCCAAACTTTAGTCCTCGCGATCCACCATGATACGTCTTTCCAATGTACCCCCCCCCCACCTCAAATCAACTTGTTCCACGCCCTACGCGCCTGATGATGGTTAAACACGACCTAAGTGACTCGCTAAGCAATTAACGCTGTCTGCGTCACAGAACACGTTAACACGTGAACATACACACACACACACACACGGAACATCTGTACATACGCGCACGAGATTGCGATCTTAATTTTAATACTCTATTAACCGCGGACAGCGTTCATTGTTTAGCGCGTCACGTGGGACATTCAACAATCATCGGACGCGTGCAGCGTGGAACGAGTTAATTTAAATTTGGAGTAAATTGGTTAACGCGGAAAGACGTAGCGCGGTTGGGGGTCGCGAGGACTGAAGTTTGGAAACCACGTAGTGGATGTACGGGAAGGTGACTGAGGTCACCAAACGTGTTTTTTACATCTGGACTTTGCTCAAAGGTTTAAAACCTCGCCTCAACAACAACCACCTTGATGACGTGCCAATGCCCGGGGCTACCCGAGGTGGAGTTCGATGCTGTAGGTATAGGTTGGAGATGCTATAGAGGATGGGCTGTAGGTAGCTAGAGGATGTAGGTATAGGTGGGAGGTGCTGTAGATTTTATGGAGGAGAAGGCGCTGGGTACACCCAGACTGAGCAGTATTCATTCCTCGACTGACGTCACCGCACGCGTTGTTGCTTTTCGTGACGATTTCTGCCAATAAAACTGAACTCGCGGTACACGCGGCGTGCGGGTGTCTGCGAAGGTGTCTGTGACGGTGTCTCTGTGGGTAGGTGTGGTGTTAGCCTGGGTTTAACCAGGCTGGCTTGTGTGGGTAGCTCACAAATTATTGATGAAGGCTCTGGACACATTCCCATCGGTGAGCTCCTCTGGCAGGCAAGGCTGCGTTGGCTTTCGTCATGTAGCCCGCACGCTCGAGCAGCTTCTGTTTGACCGCATCGAGGGAGCTACACGGGCACTACACGGGCTAGAGAAGAGACGGAGTGATGCGGTACAGGAGGACGTGGAGCTGAGTGGACTTGCCGATGACTGGTACCAGCGGTGTCAAGATCGGCCTCTGTGGAGGAGGCTCGTGAAGGACGCTGCTGCTACTGGACAGTTGGAGGCAGTCGCCCTCCAGCAACAACGGAGGGCAGAGGAGCGACGCTCGCAAACAACGAGCAGAGCGCCGTGTCGTTAAAACGCAGCAAGTTGCCACAGTACGGGCATTGCTGGCACAGGTGGGGCGCCACGGTCACGAGATGTTAACTACCTCGCCGGGTATACAGGAGGTCGTGCGCTCGATCCCGACCATGACGCCTGCTGTATATTTGGCGTTTGCATCTCAGTCGGCCAACCCGTGTCACCTGGGTCTGTCCCGAGACCTGTCAGCGAGCCTTCGACATTTCACCTGGCCTCAAGGTGCACCTGGCCTGGCACAGGCGCCGCGTTGACATCACCGTCACTTAGTGGCGAATGGCGGGTGTTGGTGTTAGCAACCCACCCCCTTCGTGTGCCGTGCCAGCATTCATAGGTGCTCACGAACAGCACTTGCCCCGCCAATCTGTTAATGGATATATGGGGGATCTTTGTCATGTAGGTAGGTGTGGGGAGCGGTAGTGTAGCGGTTAGCACGCTGGGCTACGAACGCGCTAACACCGAATCCTGCTCACGGACAACACGGTTATCTTAACCGGTCCGGAGCCTCCCCTGGGTAGACTCGGCTTCAAATTAGTACCTTTTACGATGTGTAAACATTGCCACTCGGGAGACAAAGGCGGCCAGGCGTAGTGCTGGCCACCCACCCCCTCGTGTGCCCTGCCGTCATTCATAGGTGCTCGCTAACAGCACTTGCCCCAAAAGTCTGTTACGACTATACGGGGGATATTTTCTCGTGTGCGTGTGTGTAAGTGAGTGAGGAGTCGGGCGGCATCTTTTCGTCAGCTGTGTAACGCTGTATTGGAAGCTACCTGGCCTATCGCTCCACAGATATACCCCTCTCTTCTCTCTGCTTGTGAATTGTGGACCTCTCCAAATGAACATCTTCGCTGATTTGAAACATTCAGACTGGCCTGCCCACGATCCATCCTTGGTTTGACCAGGTTGAGGTACAGTGTGAGGAGCTCAGAGATCCTTTAAATATCTGGACGCAGTCCCATGAGTGAGCTCCTCCGGCAAGGCGAGGAGGCTGCTTTGGCTGGGACACGCAGCCCGCATACTCGGCCACCGCAATCCTAAGCAGCTTCTGTTTGGCCGGATAGAGGGGGCTACACGGACGCCGCACGGGCTGGAGAAGAGATTCAGCTGATGCGGTACAGGAGAATGTGGAGCCGAGTTGATTTTCCGATGACCGATACCAGCGGTGTCAAGATCGACCACCGTAGGGGAGGCTCGGGAAGGACACTGCTGGGCAGTTTGAGGTAGTCGCCCTCCAGCAAAAGCGGAGGGCGGAGGAGCGACGCTCACAACAACAAGCCGAGCACGGAGCGGCTAAAACGCAGCGAGGTGGCACGTTGGGGAGCACAGGTGGTGCATCGGCCAGTCGACCCATGGCAGCTGGGTTTGCCCTGTGACTTGTCAGCGAGCCATCGGCACTTGCCATGGCCTCAAGGCGCACCTAGCCTCAAGGCGCACCTAGCCTGGCAGAAGCGCCCTGGTGACGTCACCACAACTTCGTGGTGAACGGTGGCATTTAAGTCCGGGGGGGCGTCACCCGACCCTGACGTTTCCTGACCCAATTTGACCTCGACCTTACGAGACTCAATGTTACGGCCATGGACCGTGGAGTGAAAACCACTGCAAGGCTGCCCTCCTTCAGCGGGAGAAGGCAAACGGCAACACTAGACGGGGACTTTCTGCTGAAGCCCTCTCTGACCTCGGCACTGGTATCTAGCTGCTGCTGTCATCACACGTGATAGAATCTCTATCTGACCCCACTTGAGCCAATTGGACCTGACCCTGATGTCATTTCACCTCACCTTGTTGTCTCACCTGACCCCGATCTCATTTGACCTCACCATGTTGCCTCACTTGACCCCGATGCCATTTGACCTCACCTTGCCTCACCTGACCCCGATCTCATTTGACCTCACCTTGTTGCCTCACCTGACCCCGATCTCATTTGACCTCACCTTGTTGCCTCACCTGACCCCGATCTCATTTGACCTCACCGTGTTGCCTCACCTGACCCCTATCTCATTTGACCTAACCTTGTTGCCTCACCTGACCCGGATGTCATTTGACCTCACCTTGTTGCCTCACCTGACCCCGATCTCATTTGACCTCACCTTGTTGCCTCACCTGACCCCGATCTCACTTGACCTCACCTTGTTGCCTCACCTGACCCCGATATCATTTGACCTCACCTTGTTGCCTCACCTGACCCGGATGTCAATTGACCTCACCTTGTTGCCTTGACCCCGATCTCATTTGACCTCACCTTGTTGCCTCACCTGACCCCGATCTCACTTGACCTCACCTTGTTGCCTCACCTGACCCCGATATCATTTGACCTCACCTTGTTGCCTCACCTGACCCGGATGTCAATTGACCTCACCTTGTTGCCTTGACCCCGATCTCATTTGACCTCACCTTGTTGCCTCACCTGACCCCGATCTCATTTGACCTCACCGTGTTGCCTCACCTGACCCCTATCTCATTTGACCTCACCTTGTTGCCTCACCTGACCCCGATCTCATTTGACCTCACCTTGTTGCCTCACCTGACCCCGATCTCATTTGACCTCGCCTTGTTGCCTCACCTGACCCCGATCTCATTTGACCTCACCGTGTTGCCTCACCTGACCCCGAGCCCCTCCCGTGACGTCGACACGTCCGTCGTGCGTAGCGACGTTCCTCGGTCCCACAGTGCGTGATGACGTCATCGCAAAGCGTGCGTGGCCGCGTGGCGTCGCGCGCTACGGTGCCCGGCGGCGGCCAAATTGAAGCCAGGCGAAACGCGATTCGTAAATAAACAGCGGCAGGGCCGAGTGACGGCTGATTCAACTTTTTCAACAGCGACGTCAACAACAACAACTGACACAGCAGCAGACACACATGATACCACCACAACAGTCACATCAACAGTCATGAACCAGCATTGACACATCAGCATCAGGTATCAACAGAGCAGCAGCAGCAGCATCATCATCGCCGCCATCGGTGCCGATGTCCCGCGGCCCAGACTCGGTTGAACGGCGTCTCGCCGAGTACAGAAGAAGGAAACGCGACCCGGGCACCATGGGGAGCCCCGCGCAGCGCGAGGGACCAGCGGGAGGTCCCCCCCACGCTGCTGCTGCTGCTCCTGCAGGAGCGGGACACAACTCCTGGCTCCGCCGCCTTCTCCCGCCCTGGGGGCACGGCACGCCGCAGAGAGCGGAGACCCCGCGCGGTGAGAAGGTGAGGCGGAGGTCGGTGGTGGGGGGGGGTGGTTGCTGATGATGATGGTCGTGGTGCTGATGGCAGTGGCGATATCACGGTGGTAGTGGCGGTGGTGCTGATGGTTATCTCGTCATCGGCTGCGTAAGGCTGTGTTGGAAGCTACCTGGCAGCCCGTCGCTCCACACGAAGCTTCTCGTTCGCATGGACGCCCTCCACACTCTCTCTCTGTCTCTCCCCTCTCTTCCCCAGGATTTACCGCCTGTCTCTCACCGCAGGAGCAGCCGCAAGGTGGGGATCCCTTGCGAGGAGAAGGGGTTCCTGCCGACGGCGCCGCTGGTGGTGAAGTTGGTGGTGATGGAGTGGGGCGCGGAGCCTCGCCTCGCTGGGCCGCTTGGCTCCGCGTCTCCATTTGGCTCCTGCTCCTCGGCCTCTTCCTCCACCTGCAGCTGCTGACGCCGTTCCTGCTCGTGTCCGTTCTCATCTTCCTCCCGCTCGCCTCCTCCCGCAGGGGTAACCATGGGGATGACGCCGGGGTCACGAGGGTGTAACCATGGGGATGACGCTGGGGGTCACGAGGGTGTAACCATGGGGATGACGCCGGGGTCACGAGGGTGTAACCATGGGGATGACGCTGGGGGTCACGAGGGTGTAACCATGGGGATGACACCGGGGTCACGAGGGTGTAACCATGGGGATGACACCGGGGTCACGAGGGTGTAACCATGGGGATGACACCGGGGTCACGAGGGTGTAACCATGGGGATGACGCTGGGGGTCACGAGGGTGTAACCATAGGGATGACACCGGGGTCACGAGGGTGTAACCATGGGGATGACACCGGGGTCACGAGGGTGTAACCATGGGGATGACGCCGGGGTCACGAGGGGGTAGCGAGGGGGATGACACCGGGGTCACGAGGGTGTAACCATGGGGATGACGCCGGGGTCACGAGGGTGTAACCATGGGGATGACGCTGGGGGTCACGAGGGTGTAACCATGGGGATGACACCGGGTCACGAGGGTGTAACCATGGCGATGACACCGGGGTCACGAGGGTGTAACCATGGGGATGACGCCGGGGTCACGAGGGTGTAACCATGGGGATGACGCTGGGGGTCACGAGGGTGTAACCATGGGGATGACACTGGGTCACGAGGGTGTAACCATGGCGATGACACCGGGGTCACGAGGGTGTAACCATGGGGATGATGCCGGGGTCACGAGGGTGTAACCATGGGGATGATACCGGGGTCACGAGGGTGGGTAACCAGAGGGGTAACACGGGGGGCTCTGACTCCTCCAGAGTGCAGGCACGGGGGAGGGGGGGACGCGACTCCTTGGTGCTGCCCAGGATCCCCATTCTGGTTTGTTGTTGTAACATTCTGACCTGCCTCGACTGGACATCTGTTAAATATTCTGATTTGGGTTTGATGCGTTGACCTGTGTGACCCAATGACCGCCAGTATCTCTCTGTGGTGCCCCCCCCCCCCCCCCTGTGTCCCCACAGCACGTGGCACCCTAAGTGCATACTCGGTGTTCAACCCCGGCTGCCGCCCCCTCCTCGGGGCCATCACCACGGAGCAGCTCGAGAGGGAGATGGGCTACGGAGCCCTGTGATGCCACCACCACCACCACCCACACAGGTGATGATGATGAGCAGGGGTCTGCAACTACAACTAACAAGAAGAGACCATCTTCGTTTTCAAATTCGGTACAAAAGTCAGTATTTAAAGAGCCGCAATGAATGTGACTACGGTCCTTAATAAATAACGTCACGCATCAGTCCTTAAAAAGCCGCATGTGGCTCTGAAGCCGCAGGTTACCGACAACCGATGATGATGATGATGATGGCAGTGATGTGTGTATGTACGTCGAACTTCTTTCGCACCGTACGTAGCCGAACCGTATTCATCGGAGGTGCGGGGGTAGGACAACAAACTAAACACAAAAATCAGTTCTAAAGACATGAGTTTTAAGTTGAGCCTTAAAAAGTGCAAAGCTCCCAGTGGCTTCCTAACATCGGAAGTAAAGGGCGCTCAAGACGGCCGCAGTAACGCATCTGAAAGTGCGCGATGCAGTGATCACAATTGTGGTGATGTTGTCAGTAGTGAAGGTGGTGGTCCCAGCCTGAATCATTTCTATCTCACCCTCGCCACCACCGCCTTCACCACGACCAGTAGCGCACGGTGCTGGTTGCTTGAATCATTTCTATCTCACCCTCGCCACCACCGCCTTCACCACGACCAAGTAGCGCACGGTGCTGGTTGCTTCCTCCAGACCAGCCCGTTCCGAGTTCGCATCTTACGCGCCTCTCTAACGCTCTCTGGTGGCCGCATCACGGCCCCCGACTCCAAAAGTGAATTATAATTCACTGATTTCTAGAGCTGACATACGGCCACTTGTTCAGCAGAGGGATGGATGCAATGGCGGAGCCAGGATTTTCAGGTAGGGGAGGGGGGGGGCAACCCCTCCAGCAATGAAAAATGAATAGGGGAGTTGTTAGTAAGTAAGGACTATTGTCCTATCATCTCATAGAGTCCCTGGCACGTAATAATATGCTACACAGTGGCAGTGGGGGGTCGCAAAATGCCGATTTGTTACTAATAAACTCCAATGATCCGATCGAAATTAGGGATTTCGATCGGATTATTGGGGAGGCACGTGCCACCCCCCCCCCCCCCCCACTGGCTCCGCCAGTGGATGGATGTAAACCTAGTTATGATTGCATCATCCATGACATCTAGGAATAACGATGCAATTCATATCATGTATAACACAATACCAGGTTCAGATGGCATCATTCATTATTTTGCTCAAAAAGCAAGTACTGTCCAAATCCAGTCATAGATTTATTCATAGATCCAGTCAAAGATGTATTTGAGTAAATTCTGGTTTAAATTGAAACCCCTTCCCTTTGTAACTCAATTATCTTCCGCCATTCCCAAGTCAAGGGTCGTATATACTGACGCGGTAGAATATCTTGATAACTAGAGCCAATCAACAATTTTAAGCATCATTTTCATTCTCAGTGACCCAGAATTAGTAGAGTTGGACTACATTTATAACATTTCCGCTGTAGACCAGTGTTATCGGTTAAACCGGGTGAACAATCGGGAGACCAGTATAGGAGTCCCATTTGCACGAGTGAGTGGGCGAATTAGTGAGTGTGTGAGTGAATGAATGGGTAGAGTGAATGAATGGGTGCGTGGGGAAATTAATGAATCAGATGGTGGGTGAGTGGGTAAACGATTTGAGTGAGGTAAGTTCAAGTTTGAAGCTGATTTTGTGTGACCAGGTGAAAACTTGACTTGGGTTACCAAAATTACAAAAACAACAAAAAGAACAGCAATGAATGGCATAGAAACCAGGACTAAAGCAACTGCAGCATCACATGAGAAATGGAGCATACCACGCAAATCATTGTTAAATAATGAATTCCCTGTAGCGTGAGTCAGCTCGGGCAGATGATGAGAATGATCAGGGCACGATTAGAAATTATTATCTCAACACGTATGAAAGGGCACCCCTAGTGGCAGCGATCCCTGTGCAATTCGACTGCCACTCGGGAGCGACGATTTCTGCTCTGTGTGTGTGAGATCCGAAATAAATAATTCAGAGTGCCATATTTCAAATTTGGATTTGGCGCGGGCACACAATGGCCTACTCTTGTGAACTAATCCACAGGATCTTTAAAGTCCACTTTGAGCAGGGAACACGTTGTATCATGGTGAATTCACACGACAGTATTCACCGGGTTGACTGCGGCTGTGGTCTTGTATTGTTTTTGCTGCTGTTGCTTTACTTCCTTTGCCAAGCTTGGGAATTGATGCAATTTGAACGTAGAGTACTCTTTGGTTCTTTCGGTAAAGTCACGTAGAAAGACAATAAATTAAATAATAGAAAACGACGTTTCGATTGCAACACAAACAACCATCGTCAGGTACGAATGAATGGGATAACAAACGTAGCGAACTTAGAAATGTAATGCAATACAACACAGAGAGTCGGCTAACACAACAGTCAACACCCTACCTGGTTGATTAACGTTCTTACAAAGAATGCTAAGTTTGAGAGAGAGAGAGACAAAACACAGACACGGAGACACAGACAGACACACAAGCGGAGAGAGAACACACAGAGACACACAGAGAGGGACACACACATAGACACACAGACACACAAGCGGAGAGAGAACACACAGAGACACATAGAGAGGGACACACACACATAGACACACAGACAGACACACAAGCAGAGAGAGAACACACAGAGACACACAGAGAGGGACACACACACATAGACAGACACACAAGCGGAGAGAGAACACACAGAGACACACAGAGAGGGACACACAGAGACACACAGACAGACACACAAGCGGAGAGAGAACACACAGAGACACACACATAGACACACACATAGACACACAGACAGACACACAGACAGACACACAAGCGGAGAGAGAACACACAGAGACACACAGAGAGAGACACACAACATAGACACATAGAGAGACACACAAGCAGATAGAGACACACAGAGACACACAGAGTGGGACACACACATAGACAGACACACAAGCAGAGAGAGAACACAGAGACACACAGAGAGAGAACACACAGAGAGGGACACACACACATAGACACAGACAGACACAAGCAGAGAGAGAACACAGAGACACACAGAGAGACACACACATAGACACACAGACAGACACACAAGCGGAGAGAGAACACACAGAGACACACAGAGAGACACACACATAGACACAGACAGACACACAAGCGGAGAGAGAACACACAGAGACACACAGAGAGGGACACACACACGTAGACACACAGACAGACACACAAGTAGAGAGAGACAACACAGAGACATACAGAGAGGGACACACACACAGACACATAGAGAGACACAAGCAGAGAGAGAACACACAGACACACAGAGAGAGACACACAGAGACACACAGACACACAAGCGGAGAGAGAACACACAGAGACACACACATAGACACACAGACACACAAGCGGAGAGAGAACACACAGAGACACACAGAGAGAGAGACACAGAGACACACAGACAGACACACAAGCGGAGAGAGAACACACAGAGACACACAGAGAGAGACACACAGAGACACACAGACAGACACACAAGCGGAGAGAGAACAGAGACACACAGAGAGGGACACACAGAGACACACAGACAGACACACAAGCGGAGAGAGAACACACAGAGACACACAAAGAGAGACACACACAAAGACACACAGACACACAAGCAGAGACAGAACACACAGAGACATCCAGAGAGAGACACACACATAGACACACAGACACACAAGCGGAGATAGAACACACAGAGACACACAGAGAGAGACACACAGAGACACACAGACAGACACACAAGCGGAGAGAGAACACACAGAGACACACAGAGAGAAACACACAGAGACACACAGACAGACACACAAGCGGAGAGAGAACAGAGACACACAGAGAGGGACACACAGAGACACACAGACAGACACACAAGCGGAGAGAGAACACACAGAGACACACAAAGAGAGACACACACAAAGACACACAGACACACAAGCAGAGACAGAACACACAGAGACATCCAGAGAGAGACACACACATAGACACACAGACACACAAGCGGAGATAGAACACACAGAGACACACAGAGAGAGAGACACACAACATAGACACACAGACAGACACACAAGCGGAGAGAGAACACACAGAGACACACAGAGAGAAACACACAGAGACACACAGACAGACACACAAGCAGAGAGAGAACACACAGAGACACACAGAGACAACAACAACAACAACCGCCATTCGCCACTAAGTGGCGGTGATGTCACCACGACGCTTGTGCCAGGCTATGTGCACCCTGAGGCCACGTGAAGTGTCGAACGCCCGCTGGCAGGAGGTCACGGGGCAGACCCAGGTGCCACGGGTCGCCTGACTGAGATGACTGGCTGATGCACCACCTGTGCCCCCTACTGTGCCAACCTGCTGTGCTTTAGCCACCCGGCGCTCCGCTCGCTGTTGTGAGCGTCGCTCCTCCGCCCTCCGTTGTTGTTGGAGGGCGACTGCCTCCAACTGCCCAGTAGCATCCTTCACGAGCCTCCTCCACAGAGGCCGATCTTGACACCGCTGGTACCAGTCATCGGCAAGTCCACTCAGCTCCACGTCCTCCTGTACCACATCACTCCATCTCTTCTCTAGCCCGTGCCGCGCCCGCTTAGCCCCCTCAATCCGGCCAAACAAAAGCTGTTTCGGCATGCGGTGGCTGGGCATGCGGGCTACATGACCCAGCCATCGCAGCCTTGCCTGCCGGAGGAGCTCACCGATGGGACCCTGCCCAGATCTTTCAAGGATTTGTGAGCTCACACAATCCAGTCTGGTTAAACCCAGGATGGATCGTAGGCAGGCCAGCCTAAATGTTTCTAACCGGCGAAGATGTTCCATTAAGGGGGTCCCCGTTTCGCAAGCGTAGAGAAGGGAGGGAATGACCGTGGCCGAGAAGACCTGAAGCTTAGTGCGGAGCGACAGACCAGGTAGCTTCCACACAGCGTTACGCAACCGATGAAAAGATATTGCCGCTCGACTGATTCGGAGTAAGACCTCTGCTGTTAAACTGGAGCCGGTCATAAGCATGCTGCCCAGGTATGGGAAACTCTCCACTCTCTCCACAACTGCCCGATCACCGATTGGGAGTTGTGGGGGTGGAGTGTCCGATGGTACAAAATACCCAGGCAGGTGCTTAGTTTTGGTGGGGCTGATGGTAAGGCCCCACCTCTTAGTGGCATGCTCCAGTCTCAGCAGCAGCGTCTCCAACTCCTCCTCTGACTGAGCAGCTATTACCAAATCATCAGCATACATAACGTGGTTGAGCAATAGGGAGCCATCCCTTGACCGCACCCGGGCATCGATTAGCCTCCCATTATATCTGTACCATATGGAGATTCCCCCGGTACAGCTATTGAAGGCTTCACGAACTACGTGGTCAAAATAGATGTTAAATAATGTGGGAGCCAGAGGACATCCCTGTCGCACCCCAAGGTGTACAGGGAATGGCTCTGACTCCCGGCCACGTAGTTTTACCCGGGCCCGCTCACCATCATGAAGGTCCTTAATGATCGTGAGCAGAGGGTCAGGTACTCCAAAAGCACGAAGAACGACCCAGAGCCCAGGCCTACTGATGGTATCATAGGCCTTGACCAGGTCAATAAAGCAGAGGTGTAGGTCTTGTTGGAATTCCCTACACCTCTGCTGTAGCAGACGGACAGAAAATATGGCATCTGTGCAGGACCGCCCTTTCCTGAAAACCGCATTGGGGCTCCGCAAGCCTCTCCTCAGCGTGCCTGGCAAGGCGATGCTGAATAATCCTTGCCAGGACCTTTCCAGGCACACTGAGGAGTGAGATGCCCCTGTAGTTGTTACAGTCTGTGCGGTCCCCCTTCTTAAAAAGGGGGACCACCAGGGCATCCTTCCAATCCTGCGGAACCCGTCCAGTGGTCCAGACTGTTGTTATGATGTCATATAGGGCAGTCTGTGCACAAACGCCACCCTCCCTCAGCATTTCGCTTGGGAGATCATCTCTGCCCGCTGCCTTTCCTGGTCTCAGACTCCGGATCGCCTTCAATACTTCCTCAGCAGATGGCACCTCAGCCAGCCACTCACAGGGGGTGACTTCATCCAATATTTGAGGCACCGCAGCCTCAGCAGGGTCATCCTCACTTTGTGCCACGATGTTTTCCTGGCTGAGGGATTTTCCCTCCCCCAGGACCTCACAGAAATGCTCGGCAAATCTGCGAACCTGTTCCTGGGGGTCGGAAATTGGATCACCGTTTTTTCCCCTAATGATGGTAATAGGTGTGGCGCTGCAGGTTACTTTTTTGATGGAGTTAAATAGAGATTTGTGATCACGGGCCACTGAGGCAGACTCCATCTCCTCAGCAACCCGCGACCACCACCCATCCTTGCAGCGCCTCACGGCTCTCCGAACCTCCGAGCGAAGGCTGCGGTAAGCCTCCTCATTCTCTGACGTGGGATTCTGTAGCCGATGACAGTGGGCCTGTCGCTTTTTCTCAACCATCCTGAACAACTCCTCTGTCAGCCAGGGTGTCTGGGGAGGTCTGGACCGCGTACCCAAAGCAGCCATTGCAGCTGCATGAGTCACAGTCCTAAACCTCGCCCATTTACCCTCGACATCAGGAGGAGTCGGGAACGATGCCAATCCCAGCCGCAAGCGATGATGAAATTCTCGCTTGCAACTTTCATCAGATAACTGAGACCAGGCCACTTTAAGTTGGAATGGGGTCCTGGGTGTACACCCACCACCGGAGTGGAAGAATGGCAGGCGCATCTTACAGATGACTAGTCGATGGTCAGAGGGCAGATCAGCTCCACGGTAGGTCCTGGTGTCAAGGACATGGGCTCGCATTCGCTGGTCCGTCACTATGTAGTCCAGCAGATGTTCTTGCTTGGACCCGGCATGCATCCATGATGTTGTGTGGATGCGCCGATGCCGGAACAGCGTGTTGGTAATTACAAGCCCATGGGCTGCACAAAAATCTAGCAGCCTCCTACCGTTGTTATTGAGCTGATCTGGCCCATGCCCTCCAATCACTCCAGACCAGGTGCCAGTATCATGACCAACTCGGGCATTTAAGTCACCCAACATGATGACTCTATCCCGAGGGGCCACTTTAGCCAGCACCTGTGACAGGAGGTCATAGAAGGCATCTGACTCATCGGCTTTGCCTGCATCCCTCCACGGATGTTCATCTTCGGTGGGGGCATAAGTAACCACGACCACCATTCCTCGCCTCCGGTTGATGGGAAGGCGAGCCCAAAGTAGCCTGGGGCTTACAGCTTCCCACACCTCACCGCCATGCTCCCACGCCCCCTTCATTCTTTTGTTCAAAAGAAGACCCACACCCTGTTGTTTGGCAGTCTGCTGCCCCGAGTAGAGGACTGTCCACCCCTCATGGTGGCAGGAGCCAGAGCCGGTCCACCGGACCTCCTGAATGCCGCATAGATCCAGGCGGTACCGGTCCAGCTCCCGACAGAGGAGTGGCAGCCTCTCCTCTGCAGTGAGCGTTCGAACATTCCACGTGGCCACCCGTAGTGGCTTTTCGTTGTTTCTGGAGTAGCCCCGAGGGTAGGTATTCAATCTCCTGGCTCCGCCAATTGGGGTTTGGCCAGGAGACGTCATAGACGCCTGGCCCCCCGGGGCCTCCGGCACAAGCTTAGTTGTTACATATTTCAGTTTAATTCGTGGTTTCGTGGTAATTAATTGAAGGTGAAGGGGTTACCAGCCCCTCGCACCCGTCCAGAGCCCCCGTTTAGCCCCTGTGGTGGACACATATGCCATGAGGGGAGGAGCCAATCAAAATTGGATCTCCCCCCACAGCGCTGTCCACGACAGAGTTGTCCGTCCGGCACCGCGAGGAGGTAGGGGGTTGTTTTGCCGGACTAGAGACACACACATAGACACAGACAGACACACAAGCGGAGAGAGAACACACAGAGACACACAGAGGGACACACAAACAGACACACAAGCAGAGAGAGAACACACAGAGCCACACAGAGAGAGACACACACAGACACAGACAGACACAAGCAGAGAGAGAACACAGAGACACACAGAGAGGGACACACAGACACACAGACATACACACAAGCGGAGAGAGAACACACAGAGACACACAGAGAGAAAGACACACACAGAGACACACAGACAGACACACAAGCGGAGAGAGAACACACAGAGACACACGGAGAGACACATACACATAGACACACAGACAGACACACACGCGGAGAGAGAACACACAGAGACACACAGAGAGACACATACACATAGACACACAGACAGACACACAAGCAGAGAGAGAACACTCAGAGACACAGAGAGAGAGAGAGACACACACATAGACACACAGACAGACACACAAGCGGAGAGAGAACACACAGAGACACACAGAGAGAGACACACAGACACACAGACAGACACACAAGCGGAGAGAGAACACACAGAGACACACAGAGACACACAGAGAGAGACACACAGACAGACACACAAGCGGAGAGAGACACAGAGAGAGACACATACACATAGACACACAGACAGACACACAAGCGGAGAGAGAACACACAGAGACACAGAGAGAGACACACACATAGACGCACAAGCAGAGAGAGAACACACAGAGACACACAGAGAGAGACACACACATAGACACACAGACAGACACGGAAGCGGAGAGAGAACACACAGAGACACAGAAAGACGATACCTCTGTGTCGCGGCCTTAAATAGAGAGAGATGGGGGGGGGGCAGAGGGGGGGGGGGGTTTGTTGTATAAAACGGTGAGAGAGTTGCGTGGAATTCTACCGAAAGCCTCAAGTCGTATATACTTTACGTGTATTTCTTTAAGGGGCGCCATGGTGTAGTGGCGTTATCTTGCTCACCTGGAATGCAGATCGGGCTTCAATCCCGACCCTGACGCTTGTGTATTTGGAGTTTGCATGTTCTCCCCGTGGTCACGTGGGGTTTTTCTTTCTCTGGGTCCCCTGGGTCCTCTGGTTTATTTCCTCCACATTTAGAAATATGCATTGAGATTATTGTGCCGCTATACATTTCCATGTGATAAGCCACTTTGAAAATAAGTTAATACCTCCCGTGTGCTTTGCCTGATAGGATGGGATGGTTGAGTTTTTATTCGTATATTTTTGGGTGGATTATTTGCCTTTCCTGTACTTTTCACGACTATTTTGTTTTTGTATTGTTTGTTGTAACATTCTTACCCGCCCGTGCTGGAGGTCCGTGAAAAAGAGCTTTACAGCTCATCGGATTCCTCCAGTATAAATACATATTCTGAATCTGGCCTGTCATCCTGCACTGTAGAGGAAGCAGCCAATATCCTGGCTCACCAAGAGACGGTGGTACAGCAAAGTGCAGACTAATCCCCATCTGTTCCATCTGTACGGGATATAGCGTTTCCCCCCCTTGCGCACGTACGTTTTCTGGAGATTTGTGAAAAAGAGCTTTACAGCTCATCGGATTCCTCCAGTATACATATAGTAATTCTCCTCGTGCTCCAGTCCCCTACCGCACGTTTACACAACTCACTGATTGGCCAATAACGCCCTCGTTTTTTTTGTTTTTTTTTGTGTTGCACCCGATTCAAGAGCCGAATGGCTCACAGGGGCCATACCAACATAAATGAAATGAAAAGTGGAGGACCGCAAACTTGGGAAAGCGTAAGCTCGCCGCGCGTCTTGTGTGCATTCACGGCCACGAAACCCCATCTCTCATCGTGGCTTTGCGGATCGCAACTTTAGCCGGAGAATCACGATCCTCGCCGTGGTGTCACGGTGGCTATGAGATGTTAACTACTTTGCCTGGTATCCAGGAGGTCGTGGGTTCGTTCCAGACACCCCGATGCCTGCTGCTGCTGCTGTATATTTGGAGTCTGCGTGTTCACCACCCATGGTTGTGCGAGTTTTTTTTTGCCTCCCACGTTTAGAATCGGCGAACGTTTAAGAGTAATTGGCTGCTATAAATGTCCGCATGATAAGCCACTTCACTTCGTGGAGCTTTCGTTTGTGGCCAGGTCGCTTCTGAAAAAAGAGCTACATCGCTCGGTGGGCCTTAACCTGGTAAAATGACCTTAACCTGGTCACTGGTTTTTCGGTAAAGTCACGTATGTAGAAATACAATAAAATTATATTAAAACGTAACAATCACGACGTTTCGATCACAACGCGAGCGATCTTCATCAGGTGTCACGAAACAAATCACGGAGGTAAATACAACAACAAAAAAAGATGAGAGACGAGAATTCAACAAAGCTGAAAAAAACATTATGCGAAGCACATGCAGTCAGGCCAACAACACAGTTAGTAGACACTTCCTGGCGGACCACGAATTTCAGAAGTGTTACATTTCGTGTTCAACCTTTCGTGTTCAACCTTTGGATTGCACATACCAGCATGCTGGTATGTGCATGCTGGTATGTACCAGCATGCTGGTATGTGCATGCTGGTATGTACCAGCATGCTGGTATGTGCAACCTTTGGATTGCACATACCAGCATGCTGGTATGTGCAATCCAAAGGTTGAACACGAAATTTAACACTCTTCTGAAATTCGTGGTCCGCCAGGAAGTGTCTGTGTTGTTGGCCTGACTGGATGTGCTTCACGTAATGTTTTTTCAGGTTTGTTGAATTCTCGTCTCTCATCTTTTTGTTGTATTTACCACCGTGATTTGTTCTTGACACCTGATTGAAGATCGCTTGCGTTGTGATCGAAACGTCGTGATTGTTTAATATAATTGTATTGTATTTCTACATACGTAACGTTACCGAAAAAACAATGAGTAATTTTATGCAGTCACGAAAGCTTTAATACTTTATTATAACCTTAACCTGGTCAAATCAAATCTCGACTGGTAAAATAAATTTGAATTAAGTTTAAAATCGATCCAGATGCGCGTGTCACGAGGAAGTCACAAAATCGATTCCCGAATCGTTACCTTCGCCCGGCGAGCGGGGTTTCCGGGGCGTGGCCACGAAGTCGGACGACCATTTTCGATTCCTCAATGACTAATCGTGCTCCCGATTCCGGATGACGAGGGATGTTATTTAATTGTCGCGATTAAAATTCACGAGCGTGCGAAATACCACGGCCACCCGCCCGCCCGGGCTCCGTTGATCGACAGGCGCCGCGGTTTTGTGTCTTCGCCTCGGGGGCGCGCGAAGCTGGCTCGACGATTCTCTTGTGAATCGATTCGAATGCGCGCCGCGCAATTAAAGGGATCGATTCCTCGGTTTAAGCGGCTATATAAGAGGCGGCGCGTGGACCTGCGGGTTCTTTCCGAGCCACGAGGTGAGTGGTGCGGTTCGCGCGACCCTCGTCGGATCCGATCCCCCCCCTGTTCTTGATCCCTTGTAGAGAAGATGACGCGGAGATTATACTGTGGGATCCGCTGCGTTGGCGGTGGGAGATTAACTGGGAAGGCGTGTGTTAACGGAGGCGTGGCAAAAGGGGGTAACTTTGCCCCGAAGCGTCACTATTTTTTTAAATGTGCGCGCGTGTGTGATCACGGTGCTCACGAGAGAGAGAGACGTCGAGTGCTATATAAGGTTCTATTAAGCGCCAGAGACGAGAGTGGTTAACGAGAGACGACGCCAAAGGCCTCGTGTATGATGACATCACCGACGGGCGGACTTGAAGCTCACGGTGCGGATTTGTCGAGTTTCTGACGCGAGGCCGGGAGCAAGGGGGGCGCGACAAAACCGACGAGGCAGCGATCCCCTTCGGGCACCCCCTCCACCCCCCCGGTTTTCCCGACAGGCTGCCGGGGCCAGGAGTGCTGTCTAAGGAGGGAGCCTCCGTGTCCCGGCGGGGGGGGGGGGCGGCTCTTTGTCTCCCCCAGAGGCGATGTTTGAGGCCGCTTCGATCAAGGGCAGGCCCAAGACGGAGTTTGTGGGACGATCGGTGTTTGGGGGAGTCGCCGTGAGCGGGAATCGAACCCCCACACAATTGCCGTGGTGATTGAATGGTTGCGGCGGGTGAAGCAGGTTTCGCGCTGCAAACCCCGGCGACCCGAGTTCGACTCCCGCTCACGGCCCCGTTCAGATCATCATCCGAACCGGGCCTTCAAAGGAGTAGCTGGTGCGGTGTTTTAAACATCGCCACTGGGGGAGACAAAGGCGGCCGGGCGTGGTGCTTGACCACCCACCACCCCCCTCGTTGTGCCGTGCCGGCCTTCATGATAATGTACGAGGGATCTTCGTGTTAATGATGACGAGATGCTGCTGATAGGTGGCGATGTAGCGAGGGTTTGAAGGCGATGTGATGGCCTCAAAAGTGCACCTAGACTGGCACAGGCGTCGCGTGGATGACGTCACCGTCACTTAGCGGCGATGGCGGCTGCCGTTGGGAGACGATGTTGATGCTGGTGATGTTGGAGGGGTTGTAATCTGTCTCGTATCCCCTTTGCCCGCCCCCCCCCAGCTCGCCGGGATGAATCGGGGGGTCTGCAGTCACCAGGTACTGAACTCGACGTGGTGGGGGGAGTTGGTGGTGGGGGGAATGTTGGGGGGTGGTGGTGGGGGGAATGTTTGGGAGGTTGGGTGGTGGTGGGGGGAATGTTGGAAGTTGGTGGTGGGGGGAGTTTTGGGATGTGATGATGAATTACGTGTTAGACTTCTGATCTCCATGAAGACCAAACGTAACTGATCCCGTGCTCTCCTACACACAGTCGCAGGTCACTGGGTCGTGGGTCATGGACTTAACATCGTTGTGTGCCTTTCACAGGCACCGTCGGGGAGGAGATGGAGCCACGTGGATCGTGGCCGTTGGATCGGATCGCACAGAACTCTACATACAAAGATGTATGTAGAGTTCTAGCATTTGACAGACTGTTGGGGCAAAGTGCGGATGGGCGAGTAGCACTTTATGAAGGGCTGGGACGGCGGCGGCACACTAGGGGGGTAGTGTGAGGGGGGTAGTGTGTGCGTACCACCACGCCCGGTCGCCTTTGTCTTCTTCATACGCACACAATCGGTTTACTTGTAAGGGCAGGGGTGCAGTAGGGACACTTGTGCACACAACACTCTTTTGCGTGCGCACACACATGCGTGAATATGCAAGTGCGCGTGGAGATGGTGATGTCACCGTCTCTCTGTAAATAAACGCTCGCTTGTCAGCTCTTGGGTGTCTGGCCTCGGTTATCATTTTGAACGGGACGAGCCATCTCTCACAGTATGTACGATTTGAGGATCAGGTGAG
Source organism: Petromyzon marinus (assembly GCF_010993605.1). NCBI lineage: Eukaryota > Metazoa > Chordata > Hyperoartia > Petromyzontiformes > Petromyzontidae > Petromyzon > Petromyzon marinus. Next base: position 10,106,976 of record NC_046089.1, on the reverse strand, counting down.
AGAAGATGAGTTCCCTCGCAGGGGTCCGTGTGTGTTGGTGTCGAGGACCCCTCTGCATGCGTTCGCAAGCGGCACATGCCCCAACATTCTGTTAAGGCTGTACTGGGAGGCGGGGGGGGGGTCTTTGGTGTCCCTGTGTAAGGGTTTCTCTCTATTTGGCCCCCTGTACGTGTGTTGGTGTGTAGGGGTCCCTGTGTGTGTGATGTAGGTACCCCCCCCTGAGTATGGGGTCTGTTGGTGCACGGATCCCCTGCGTGTTGGTTGTAGCATGGGTGGGGGCCGTGTAAGGCCCGCGAGATCGGTTGGACTGGCCCTGCCAAGGCAAGCGCACGACTCGAAATTCAATCAATCTCGGCACTTTTTTCCATAGCAACAAATTTGATTTTGCATGGCCCGCGAAATGATGTTATAAATATCAAAATGGCCCTTTGCAGAAAAAAGGTTCCCCCCACCCCCGCCGTAGCTGGTCCCAGGTGTTCAGGCTTGGTCCCAGGTGTTCAGGCCTGGTCCCAGCTGTTCAGGCCCGGTCCCAGCTGTTCAGGCCTCGTCCAGGTGTTCAGGCCTCGTCCCAGGTGTTCAGGCCCTGTGTGTGTGATGTAGGTACCCCCCCTGAGTATGGGGGTCTGTTGGTGCACGGATCCCCTGCGTGTTGGTGTAGCATGGGTGGGGGCCGTGTAAGGCCCCGCGAGATCGGTTGGACTGGCCCTGCCAAGGCAAGCGCACGACTCGAAATTCAATCAATCTCGGCGCTTTTTTTCCATAGCAACAAATTTGATTTTGCATGGCCCGCGAAATGATGTTATAAATATCAAAATGGCCCTTTGCAGAAAAAAGGTTCCCCCCACCCCCGCCATAGCTGGTCCCAGGTGTTCAGGCTTGGTCCCCAGCTGTTCAGGCCCGTTCCCAGCTGTTCAGGCCCGGTCCCAGCTGTTTCAGGCCCTCGTTCCAGGTGTTCAGGCCTCGTCCCCGTGCCACGCCCCCCTCTTTCCATGCGGCGGCGGCGCCAGCGAACCCCTCCAAGCGGTGCGGGCGACGGCCGCCCGCACGCGCAGCGCCAGCACCACCGCCGTGACGGCGCCAAGAGCTGCGTACAGGCGCCACAGGGTGGCCAGCGCCGCCTTCACCTCGGGGTCGTGGGGGTCCAGCCGCCGCCGTGACCGATTCCTTGGGTTCACCGTCACCTCCAGCTCTGCCACCATCCGCCCGGCGAGCCAGCAGGTGTAGCGGCCTGCGTCGCGCCGCTTGGCGTCTTGTGTGCACGCACGCGGCGAGAGAGGCGATGGTACAACATCGCCCAGAAATGCCCCTCTTCCCATGACGAACGCTCGCGTTGCGATCGAAACGTAGTTTTTTTTTTGTTATTTTCTTTGAACCTATCTATGTGACTTTACTGATGAAAGACCCAAAGAATATGAATTCCTGCAGTCACGAAAGCTTAAAGTTGGGATTTAACCCCCTTCCACTAGTCTTGGGACTCCTCTCTATAGGCGGGTCTTGACAAGTTTTGTCGCAGCGGTAGGGGGTGATGTTCCTGTTGCTGCTGTGTTTCTCCCAGATGAGTGATTTACAGGTTTGTCAACATTGGGGGAAGTGGTTTGGTTGACAAGTTCCACGAGGTGTGTGGATTTAGCCATGGGAGGAAACTGTGAGAACCTGGGGGAAGGTGCGATGTTAACTCCCTTCCCCGGTATACAGGAGGTTGTGGCTTTGATCCCAACCCTGATGCCTGTATATGTGGAGTTTGTATGTTCTCCCCGTGGTTACGTGGATTGCTGTCCAGATCCTCCGGGTTTTCCCTCCGCATTTGGAACTAACATGCGTTTAGAGTATTTGGCTGCTATACATTTCCACGTGATTAAGCCAATTCTAGATTTGAAGCTTTCGTGACTGCAAGGATCCATACTCTTTGGTTCTATTCGGTAAAGTCACGTAGGTAAAAAATAAAACAAATCACGACGTTTTGGCCACAACACAAGTGGCCTTCATCAGGTGAAGGGACCAGCCTGTCTCGAAGACTGTGCTGGAGTGAAACAGAGCCAAGCTCAGACTGCGACCTTTAAGCTGTGTGAGAGGGACTAAGGTGCCTCGACAAAGGAATTAGCATAAATTAGCATTTGATTGGTGGACTTAACATGATGAAAGGTGTAGCACACGGCCAATCAAATGCTAATTTCTTATGCTAATTCCTTTGTCGAGGCACCCTAGTCCCTCTCACAGCTTAAAGGTCGCAGTCTGAGCTTGGCTCTGTTTCACTCCAGCGCAGTCTTCGAGAGAGGCTGGTCCCTTCACCTGATGAAGGCCGCTTGTGTTGTGGCCGAAATGTGATTTTTGTTTCTTTTTTTACCTACGTGACTTTACCGATAGAACCAAAGAGTAGTGATTAAGCCACTTCGTTGAGCTATCATTTGTGGCTAGGTTGCTTCTAAAAAAAGAGCTTTTTCGCTCGGTGGGCCTTCAAAGAAAATAAAGTTTAAACCCATACAGAACAGGGGGAGAGAACACAAACTCCTCTCGCTCCCACTGGCACGCTCTCTCACATTGGCTGCCACTCACTCAAGATGTGCAGGTGGTTGTTGTTGTCCAATGTGACCCGGCCGAACTCTGTGGCCTCGAGCTCGCGACCCCGTGTCCTCGAGAACACGGAGCGGAGTAGAGGCTGCCCGTCCCGGTCCCAGGCCACGGCGCTCTGGGGAAACACGTCACACCACGCGTATCACACCGCACTCGGAACACCACACCGCATGCAGAACGTCATGCCGCACGCGGAACTTCACTCCGTGCTAAATAGTACACCACGTCACGCTGCTACACACGAGGAAATGCCACCCTAAACTCAATTATTTTTCAGAAGCGACCTGGCCACATGATAGCTCAACGAAGTGGCTTATCACGTAGAAATGTATTGCAGCCAAATACGCTGAACGCGTTTTTATACATGGAGCCACCACGGCTCTCCACACGCTTCACAGCCCACTCCACTACACACGGCTGCACACCACCCGCGTCATAGCACAGCGCACAAGGGTCACCCCCACTCGCTCCTCAACCCATGTCCCCACCGTCACCTGTGGGGAGCCCCCGGGGCACGAGAGCTCCACGTGTCTCGCCAGGGTCACGCGATTCTGGAGCCTCGCAACCCCCACGGGTCCCAGGGCCCATCAGCTCCCGCAGCGCCGCATGAACGTCTACGGGATGGGGGGGGGGGGTATACTGGGTGTGGTGTGTGCTGGGTGTGGTGTGTGCTGGGTGTGGTGGGTATGCTGGGTGTGGAGGGTATGCTGGGTGTGGTGGGTATGCTGGGTGTGGTGGGTATGCTGGGTGTGGTGGGGTATGCTGGGTGTGGTGGGTATGCTGGGTGTGGTGTGTTGCTGGGTATTACTGGGTGTGGTGGGTATACTGGGTGTGGTGTGTGCTGGGTATACTGGGTGTGGTGTTGTGCTGGGTATACTGGGTGTGGTGGGTATACTGGGTGTGGTGGGTATACTGGGTGTGGTGTGCCGCGTACCCTGCACGGCGCTGCCCGTCGAGGCGCACGTGTCACGGCAGCTGCGCACCAGGATCTCGGGGGGCCGGGAGCGCGCAGCCAGGAGCGCGAAGCGGGGGGTGGCAAGGGAGCCGCATCCCACGGGACCCCCAAGAACCTCGCTCACATAGCGGGGGGCCCCCTACAGCATCACATCAATCATCACGACATCGTCATACCGATCATCGCACGAGCCCCCTCACCTCAGTGTATTTTTACATTGCAAACACAGAGACCACCAGTGTAGTATTTAACAGACTGTTTTGGCAAGTGATGTTAGCGAGTAGCAACATGAAGGCCGACACGGCAAACGAGGCGGGGTGGGGGTGGGGAGCAGCACCACGAGCGGCCCACCACCTCAGCTCAACACGTGGCACCAGGTATTCATTTAGGGCTGAGGTAACCGAAGGGAGGAGGCCCAGAACAGGTTCAGATAATCACCGGTGTCAGTGGTGGCCTTGAGTGGGAATCGAACTCGGGGCTCTGCCGGGTTCGTCGCGCAGTGCGCTAACCACTACACTACCGCTCTAACCACCACCACCATCATCACAACCACCACCGTGGCTCTGCTTAGATCACACAGGAAACGCCTCGTCGAGTCCCAACACTCCTTGTAAGGAGGATCCTGACAGGTTTTGTCAGCAGTAGGCGTGGGGGATGCAGGAATACAATAACATTGCATTGATTTGGGATGTGGATATGGCTCAATCACAGTTCTACTGTGTGTGGCCAGGGGCTAGAGCGCCATCCCGTGCACAGGGGCTTTAACGCCCACTAGTAAATAGCACGCCATCACACACACGTGCACAGACTACACACACACCGCACACAGACACCACACACAGACTAGACACACACCACACAGACACCACACACAGACTAGACACACACCACACAGACACCACACACAGACTACACACAGACTACATCACACACAGACCACACACGCACACCACACGCGCACACACACCACATGCACACTACACATGAACACCACACACACAAATGAACACCACACGCGCATCACATACACCACACGCACTACACATGAACACCACACACCACACGCACACTACACATTAACATCGCACATGCACCACACTTCACATGAACACCACGCATGCACCACACACTACACATGAACACATACGCACCACACGCTACACATGAACACCACACACATCGCTCGCACACTACACATGAACACCACACACGCACCACACACACACTACACATGAACACCACACACGCACCACACACACTACACATGAACACCACACACACACTACACATGAACATCACGCACGCACCACACACACACTACACATCAACACCACACACACACCACACACTACACATGAACACCACACACGCACGCGCCTGCTTGGCAGAGGTGATAACGCTGCCGGACACCATGCACACCCCCGCGTTGATCATCTCCCCGGGCCGCCCACACCTGGGGGGGAGGGGTGGGGGGCCGAGGTGTGTTGATTGGCGGTATGTGCCTGTAATGTGTGCTGTGTGTGTGCGGTGTGTGCCTGTAATGTGTGCTGTGTGTGTGTGCGGTGAGTGTGTGTGTGCGGTGTGTGTGTGTGGTGTGTATGTACGGTGTGTGCGTATAATGTGTGCTGGGTGTGTGCGTGTTATGTGTGCTGTGTGTGTGCGTGTAATGTGTGCTGTGTGTGTAATGTGTGCTGTGTGTGCGGTGAGTGTGCTGTGTGCGTGTAATGTGTGCTGTGTGTGTGTGTCCGGCAAAACAATCCCCTACCTGAGTTAGATGCCTTCTATGACCTCCTGTCACAGGTGCTCGCTAAAGTGGCCCCTCGGGATAGAGTCATCTTGTTGGGTGACTTCAATGCCCGAGTTGATCATGATGCTGGCACCTGATCTGGAGTGATTGGAGGGCATGGGCCAGATCAGCTCAATACCAACGGTAGGAGGCTGCTAGATTTTTGTGCAGCCCATGGGCTTGTAATTACCAACACGCTGTTCTGGCATCGGCGCATCCACACAACATCATGGATGCATGCTGGGTCCAAGCAAGAACATCTGCTGGACTACATAGTGACGGACCAGCAGATGCGAGCCCATGTCCTTGACACCAGGACTTACCGTGGAGCTGATCTGCCCTCTGACCATCGACTAGTCATCTGTAAGATGCGCCTGCCATTCTTCCACTCCGGTGGTGGGTGTACACCCAGGACCCCATTCCAACCTAAAGTGGCCTGGTCTCAGTTATCTGATGAAAGTTGCAATCGAGAATTTCATCATCGCTTACGGCTGTGGTTGGCATTGTCTCCCACTCCTCCTGATGTCGAGGGTAAATGGGCGAGGTTTAGGACTGTGACTCATGCACCTGCAATGGCTGCTTTGGGTATGCAGTCCAGACCTCCTTAGAGACCCTGGCTGACAGAGGAGATGTTCAGGATGGTTGAGAAAAAGCGACAGGTCCACTGTCATCGGCTACAGAATCCCACGTGAGAGAATGAGGAGGCTTACCGCAGCCTTCGCTCGGAGGTTCGGAGAGCCGTGAGGCGCTGCAAGGATGGGTGGTGGTCGCGGGTTGCTGAGGAGATGGAGTCTGCCTCAATGGCAAATCTCTAATTAACTCCATCAAAAAAATAACCTGCAGCGCCACACCTATTACCATCATTAGGGGAAAAAACGGTGATCCAATCTCTGACCTCCAGGAACAGGTTTGCAGATTTGCTGAGCATTTTTGTGAGGTCCTGGGGGAGAGGAAATCCATCAGCCAGGAAAACATCGTGGCAGAAAGTGGGGATGACCCTGCTGGAGGTTGCAGTGCCTCAAATATTGGAAGAAGTCACCCCCTGTGAGTGGCTGGCTGAGGTGCCATCTGTTGAGGAAGTACTGAGAGCGATCCGGAGTCTGAGACCAGGAAAGGCACTGGGTAGAGATGATCTCCCAAGTGAAATGCTGAGGGAGGGTGGTGTTTGTGCACAGACTGCCCTATATGACATCATAACAACAGTCTGGACCACTGGACAGGTTCCGCAGGATTGGAAGGATGCCCTGGTGGTTCCCCTCTTTAAGAAGGGGGACCGCACAGACTGTAACAACTACAGGGGCATCTCACTTCTCAGTGTCCCAGGAAAGGTCCTGGCAAGGATTATTCAACATCACCTGCCAGGCACGCTGAGGAGAGGCTTGCGGAGCCCCAATGCAGTTTCAGGAAAGGGCGGTCCTGCACAGATGCCATATTTTCTGTCTGCTACAGCAGAGGTGTAGGGAATTCCAACAAGACCTACATCTCTGCTTTATTGACCTGGTCAAGACCTATGATACCATCAGTAGGCCTGGGCTCTGGGTTGTTCTTCGTGCTTTTTGGAGTCCCTGACCCTCTGCTCACGATCATTAAGGACCTTCATGATGGTGAGCGGGCCCGGGTAAAACTACGTGGCCGGGAGTCAGAGCCATTCCCTGTACACCTTGGGGTGCAACAGGGATGTCTTCTGGCTCCCACATTATTTAACATCTTTTTTGACCACATAGTTCGTGAAGCCTTCAATAGCTGTACCGGGGGAATCTCCATTTGGTACAGATATAATGGGAGGCTGATCGATGCCCAGGTGTGGTCAAGCGATGGCTCCCTATTGCTCAACCATGTTATGTATGCCGATGATTTGGTAATAGCTGCTCATTCAGAGGAGGAGTTGGAGACGCTGCTGCTGAGACTGGAGCGTGCCACTAAGAGATGGGGCCTTACCATCAGCCCCACCAAAACTAAACACCTGCCTGGGTATTTTGTACCATCGGACACTCCACCCCCACAACTCCCAATCGGTGATGGGGCAGTTGTGGAGAGAGTGGAGAGTTTCCCATACCTGGGCAGCATGCTTATGACCGGCTCCAGTTTAACAGCAGAGGTCTTACTCCGAATCAGTCGAGCGGCAATATCTTTTCATCGGTTGCGTAACGCTGTGTGGAAGCTACCTGGTCTGTCGCTCCGCACTAAGCTTCAGGTCTTCTCGGCCACGGTCATTCCCTCCCTTCTCTACGCTTGCGAAACGTGGACCCCCCTAATGGAACATCTTCGCTGGTTATAAACATTTAGGCTAGCCTGCCTACGATCCATCCTGTGTTTAACTAGGCTGGATTGTGTGAGGAGCTCACAAACCTTTGAAAGATCTGGGCAAGGTCCCATCGGTGAGCTCCTCCGGCAGGCAAGGCTGCGTTGGCTGGGTCATGTAGCCCGCATGCCCAGCCACCGCATGCCGAAACAGCTTTTGTTCGGCCGGATCGAGGGGGCTAAACGGGCGCGGCATGGGCTAGAGAAGAGATGGAATGATATGGTACAAGAGGACGTGGAGCTGAGTGGACTTGCCGATGACTGGTACCAGCGGTGTCAAGATTGGCCTGTGTGGAGGAGGCTCGTGAAGGACGCTACTAGGCAGTTGGAGGTAGTCGCCCTCCAACAACAACGGAGGGCGGAGGAGCGACGCAACAACGAGTGGAGCGCCGAGTGGCTAAAGCACAGCAGGTTGGCACAGTAGGGGGCACAGGTGGTGCATCAGCCAGTCATCTTAGTCAGTCGACCCGTGGCACCTGGGTCTGCCCCGTGACCTCCTGTCAGCGGGCGTTCGACACTTCATGTGGCGTCAAGGTGCACATGGCCTAGCACAAGCGTCGTGGTGACGTCACCGCCACTTAGTGGCGAATGGCGGTTGTTGTTGTTGGTGTGTGTGTGTAATGTGTGCCGTGTGTGCGTGTAATGTGTGATGTGTTTGTGCCGTGAGTGTGTGTAATGTGTGCTGTGTGTAGTGAGTGTGCGTGCTGTGTGTGTGTGCGGTGTGTGGGTGTAATGTGTGCTGTGTGTGTGTAATGTGTGCGGAGTGTATGTGTGCTGTGTGTGTGTAATGTGTGCTGTGTGTGTGTGCGTGTAATGTGTGCTGTGTGTGTGTGTGTAATGTGTGCTGAGTGTGTGTGTGCGGTGAGTGTGTGTGCTGTTCGCTACATGTGTTGAGTGGCATCTGGTGAGTGTGTGTTGTGTGAGTGAGGTGTGGTTATGTGGTGTCTGTGTTGAGTGGTGAGCGGTGAGCGTGGTGTGTAGTGAGCGTGGTGTGCAGGCATGTGTTGAGTGGTGTGTAGTGAGAGTAGTGTGTAGTGAGAGTAGTGTGTAGTGAAAGTGGTGTGTAGTGAGAGTGGTGTGCGGTGAGCGTGGTGTCTGAGAGTGGCGTGTGGGTATCTGGTGTATGTGTTGAGTGGGGTGTGGTGTTGTGTAAGTGAGGTGTGGTTACGTGGTGTATGTGTTGAGTGGGGTGTGGTGTTCTGTGAGTGAGGTGTGGTTACGTGGTGTATGTGTTGAGTGGGGTGTGGTGTTGTGTGAGTGGGGTGTGGTGTTCTGTGAGTGAGGTGTGGTTACGTGGTGTACGTGTTGAGTGGGGTGTGGTGAGTGGTGTATGTGTTCAGTGGGGTGTGGTGAGTGGTGAGGCAATACTCACCTGTCACACGGAGTCCACCCACTCCAAGCCGTGAACACCGTCACCTTGTTGTGCACACCCTTCACCTGCACTCACCACACTCACCACAATCACTCCCCACACACCACAACAACCACCATTCGCCACTAAGTGGCGGTGACGTCACCACAGCGCTTGTGCCAGGCTACAGTGAGGGAAAAAAGTATTTGATCCCCTGCTGATTTTGTACGTTTGCCCACTGACAAATAAATGATCAGTCTATAATTTTAATGGTAGGTTTATTTGAACAGTGAGAGACAGAATAACAACAAAAATCCAGAAAAACGCATGTCAAAAATGTTATAAATTGATTTGCATTTTAATGAGGGAAATAAGTATTTGACCCCCTCTCAATCAGAAAGATTTCTGGCTCCCAGGTGTCTTTTATACAACTAACGAGCTGAGATTAGGAGCACACTCTTAAAGGGAGTGCTCCTAATATCAGCTTGTTACCTGTATAAAAGACATCCACAGAAGCAATCAATCAATCAGATTCCAAACTCTCCACCATGGCCAAGACCAAAGAGCTCTCCAAGGATGTCAGGGACAAGATTGTAGACCTACACAAGGCTGGAATGGGCTACAAGACCATTTCCAAGCAGCTTGGTGAGAAGGTGACAACAGTTGGTGCGATTATTCGCAAATGGAAGAAACACAAGAACTACATTTTGATTTAAAGCTTTCGTGACTGCAGTAATTCATATTCTTAGCTCTTTCGGTAAAGTCACGTTAAAGGGAAACAATAAAATATAAATGTATATTTTATATATAATATAAAAATATATTTAATATATATTTTATTATTTTATTGTTTCCCTTCAACGTGACTTTACCGAATTAGCTAAGAATATGAAACACAAGAACTGTCAATCTCCCTCGGCCTGGGGCTCCATGCAAGATCTCACCTCGTGGAGTTGCAATGATCATGAGAACGGTGAGGAATCAGCCCAGAACTACACGGGAGGATCTTGTCAATGATCTCAAGGCAGCTGGGACCATAGTCACCAAGAAAACAATTGGTAACACACTACGCCGTGAAGGACTGAAATCCTGCAGCACCCGCAAGGTCCCCCTGCTCAAGAAAGCACATATACATGCCCGTCTGAAGTTTGCCAATGAACATCTGAATGATTCAGAGGACAACTGGGTGAAAGTGTTGTGGTCAGATGAGACCAAAATGGAGCTCTTTGGCACCAACTCAACTCGCCGTGTTTGGAGGAGGAATGCTGCCTATGACCCCAAGAACACCATCCCCACCGTCAAACATGGAGATGGAAACATTATGCTTTGGGGGTGTTTTTCTGCTAAGGCGACAGGACAACTTCACCGCATCAAAGGGACAATGGACGGGGCCATGTACCGTCAAATCTTGGGTGAGAACCTCCTTCCCTCAGCCAGGGCATTGAAAATGGGTCGTGGATGGGTATTCCAGCATAACAATGACCCAAAACACACGGCCAAGGCAACAAAGGAGTGGCTCAAGAAGAAGCACATTAAGGTCCTGGAGTGGCCTAGCCAGTCTCCAGACCTTAATTCCATAGAAAATCTGTGGAGGGAGCTGAAGGTTCGAGTTGCCAAACGTCAGCCTCAAAACCTTAATGACTTGGAGAAGATCTGCAAAGAGGAGTGGGACAAAATCCCTCCTGAGATGTGTGCAAACCTGGTGGCCAACTACAAGAAACGTCTGACCTCTGTGATTGCCAACAAGGGTTTTGCCACCAAGTACTAAGTCATGTTTTGCAGAGGGGTCAAATAACTGATTTCCCTCATTAAAATGCAAATCAATTTTTGACATGCGTTTTTCTGGATTTTGTTGTTGTTATTCTATCTCTCACTGTTCAAATAAACCTACCATTAAAATTATAAACTGATAATTTCTTTGTCAGTGGGCAAACGTACAAAATCAGCAGGGGATCAAATACTTTTTTCCCTCACTGTATGTGTACCTTGAAGCCACGTGAAGTGTCGAACACCCGCTGGCAGGAGGTCACGGGGGCAGACCCAGGTGCTTGACTGAGATGACTGGCCACACACCACACTCACACATTCACTCACCATACACCACAAACTCACCATATGCCCACTCACTACACACTCACCACAAACTCACCATACTGTATGAACACTCAATACAGCACCCTCCTGAAAAAGAGTCCGGGCACTCTTGCATGGCTTCCCTGGATAAAACGCAATGGTATTGTTCACTCGCCACACAGTCTCCACACTCGCCCACACTCACCCACACCACCACCATCCCGACTGTAACGTCATGACCATGACACTCCACCCCCCACCCCCCTCCCCCCTCGTCCCCTCTCCCCCACCGTGAGCTCCGCCCGCGGTTGCTCCCCGCGGTCCAGCAGCACGAGGCGGGCGCTGCCCGTGAACTGCACCACGACCTGGGGGGGGGGGCACGGGGGGAGGGGCGCACCTCGTCACAGGGAGGGGGGGTCACCTCGTCACAGGGGGTGGTGGTCACCTCGTCACAGGGGGGGTCACCTCGTCACAGGGGGTGGTCACCTCGTCACAGGGGGGGGGGGTCACCTCGTCACAGGGGGGGGGGGGGTCACCTCGGCACAGGGGGGGGTCACCTCGTCACAGGGGGGGGGGGGGGGGTCACCTCGTCACAGGGGGTGGTCACTTCGTCACAGGGGGGGGTCACCTCGTAAGCGAAGTAGAAGTCTCCATCTGACGAGCCGCAGATGTAGTGACCCGAGTCCGACGCTGCGAGGTGACATCATCACACACACAGTCACATCATCATCCACATCATCACACACACAGTCACATCATCATCCACATCATCACACACACAGTCACATCATCATCCACATCATCACACACAGTCACATCATTATCCACATCATCACACACACAGTCACATCATCATCCACATCATCACACACAGTCACATCATCATCCACATCATCACACACACAGTCACATCATCATCCACATCATCACACACACAGTCACATCATCATCCACATCATCACATCACATCATCATCCACATCATCCGCATCTTGATTTAAAGCTTTCGTGACTGCAGTAATTCATATTCTTAGCTCTTTCGGTAAAGTCACGTTGAAGGGAAACAATAAAATATATATAAAACAATAAAAATTCTCACGACGTTTCGACCATAAACGCAAACGGTCATCATCAGGTGTGAAAAACCAACGGCAAGAAACACACCTGATGATGACCGTTTGCGTTTATGGTCGAAACGTCGTGAGAATTTTTATTGTTTTATATATTTTTTATTATTTTATTGTTTCCCTTCAACGTGACTTTACCGAAAGAGCTAAGAATATCATCCGCATCGTCACATCATCCTCCACATCATCCGCATCATCACCTAAACATCTACATCAGGTGGTGAATCATGTGAGCGATGGGGTGAGTAAACTAAAAACGAAACTTATTATTTGTATGTTACCAGGTAAGGCCCACTGAGCTATAAAGCTCTTATTTCAGAAGCGACCTTGCCACGACTGACAGCTCAACGAAGTGGCTTACCCTGGGGAAATTGATTGCAGCCAAATATTCTAAACGCATCTTTCTAACGAGGTGAGTGATGAGGTTGGGCGATGAGGTGAGGAGTCCCTCAGGCCTGGAGTGGAGGATGAGGAGGCTGAGTGGAGGAGACGAGTGACGAGGTGAGGAGTGGTCTTCCTCACGGCGGGTCTCGAGGACGACGAGGTTGAAGAGGAGAATGCTGAAGCGGCTCGTCAAGTCGGCGCTCATGGCGTCGCGGTCCAGGACCCGCGAGCCAGAGCGATCCGAGAGAACCACGGGGCGAGACGAGAACCAGCCGGGGAGCTGTCTCCACGGAGACACGGGGAGACACGGGGCGAGACGAGAACCAGCCGGGGAGCTGTCTCCACGGAGACACGGGGGGACACGGGGAGACACGGGGCGAGACGAGAACCAGCCGGGGAGCTGTCTCCACGGAGACACGGGGGGGACACGGGGAGACACGGGGCGAGACGAGAAACCAGCCGGGGAGCTGTCTCCACAGAGACACGGGGGGACACGGGGAGACACGGGGCGAGACGAGAACCAGCCGGGGAGCTGTCTCCACGGAGACACGGGGGGACACGGGGGGACACGGGGAGACACGGGGCGAGACGAGAACCAGCCGGGGAGCTGTCTCCACGGAGACACGGGGGGACACGGGGAGACACGGGGCGAGACGAGAACCAGCCGGGGAGCTGTCTCCACGGGGAGACACGGGGGGACACGGGGAGACACGGGGCGAGACAAGAACCAGCCATAGAGGTGTCTCCACGGAGAGACACGGGGGGACACGGGGCGAGACGAGAACCAGCCGGGGAGCTGTATCGACTGGAGGACGAACACTCTCCCTCCCCCAGGAGCCGCACTCACCACCTGCATCTCCTCTACCGCCCACGCTCCCCACTATCGGTCCTGAGTAGAACCACGTGACCCACTGGAGCCACCCTCAATCCCTTCCCCTCTCGAGCCCCCGCGCTCCCAGGACCCCCACCAGCCTCCCCCTCTCTCTGTAGTAACCCACGTGACCCCCCCCCCCTCCACCGCTATGTTGTAGAACCACGTGACCCCCAAACTTTCTGTAGTAAACCACGTGACCTCCACCTCTCTACAGTAAACCACGTGATCCTCCCCCTCTCTCTGTAGTAAACCACGTGACTCCCCCCCACCTCTGTCGTAAACCACGTGCCCCCCCCATCGCTCTGTAGTGGAACCACGTAACCCCACCCCCCGACTTTCTGTAGCAAAGCACGTGACCCCCACCTCTCTGTAGTACACCATGTGACCCCCACCTCTCTATACTAAACCACGTGACTCCTCCCCCAAACATTCTGTAGTAAACTACGTGACCCTCTACCTCTCTGTAGTAAACCACGTGCCCCCCCCACCTCTCTGTAGTAGAACCACGTGACACCCCCCCACCTCTGTGTAGTAACCCACGTGACCCTCTCCCCCACCTCTCTGTAGTAGAACCACGTGACACCCCCCCCACCTCTGTGTAGTAAACCACGTGACCCCCCCCACCTCTCTGTAGTAGAACCACGTGACCCTCCCCCCACCTCTCTGTAGTAGAACCACGTGACAACCCCCCACCTCTGTGTAGTAAACCACGTGACCCCCCCCCCACCTCTCTGTAGTAGAACCACGTGGCCCTCCCCCCACCTCTCTGTAGTAGAACCACGTGACCCTCCCCCCACCTCTCTGTAGTAGAACCACGTGACAACCCCCCACCTCTGTGTAGTAAACCACGTGACCCCCCCCCCACCTCTCTGTAGTAGAACCACGTGGCCCTCCCCCCACCTCTCTGTAGTAGAACCACGTGACCTTCCCCCCACCTCTCTGTAGTAGAACCACGTGACCCTCCCCCCACCTCTCTGTAGTAGAACCACGTGACCCCCCCCCACCTCTCTGTAGTAGAACCACGTGACCCCCCCCCACCTCTCTGTAGTAGAACCACGTGGCCCTCCCCCCCACCTCTCTGTAGTAGAACCACGTGACCCTCCCCCCCCCACCTCTCTGTAGTAGAACCACGTGGCCCTCCCCCCACCTCTCTGTAGTAGAACCACGTGGCCCTCCCCCCACCTCTCTGTAGTAGAACCACGTGACCCTCCCCCCACCTCTCTGTAGTAGAACCACGTGACCCCCCCCCACCTCTCTGTAGTAGAAGCACGTGACCCTCCCCCCCACCTCTCTGTAGTAGAACCACGTGACCCTCCCCCCCCACCTCTCTGTAGTAGAACCACGTGACGCCCCGGAGCGCTTCCTCGGGTTTGCAGCGGCAAGGCAGCTCCATGGCGGAGCCGCTGAGGAAGGCGGCGCTCACGAAGCTCAGCGTGGCGGGGCAGCGGGGAGGGGCAGCCGGTGGGGGGGCGACACGGGGGGCGATGACGGTGGGGACGAGTAGGAGCAGCAGCAGCGGCGGCGGCGTGGGGTGTGAATGGGTGTGCATGCTCGGTGTTGTGGTGTTATTGTTGTGGCGTTATTATTGTCGTGGTTGTATTGTTGCGGTGTTATTGTTGTGACGTTGTTGGGGTTGCAAAGTCCGTTATGGAGGTGGAACCGTTACGTCACGTGACCCAATGCGATGGGGGAGGGGGTGGGGTGCCGTGAGAGGCGGGGTTAGGGGTTGGAGGGGTCTCACAGACACCGCCCACCCACGCTCGCACGCCCCGCCCCGCGCTCGCACGCCCCGCCCCACGCTCGCACGCCCCGCCCCGCGCTCGCACGCCCCGCCCCGCGCTCGCACGCTCCGCCCCGCGCTCGTACGCCCCCGCCCCGCGCTCGTACGCCCCGCCCCGCGCTCGCACGCCCCGCGCTCGCACGCCCCGCACCGTGCTCGCACGCCCCGCCCCGCGCCCGGACGCTCCGCCCCGCCCGTCCCGCGCTCGCACGCCCCGCCCCGCGCTCGCACGCCCCGCCACGCCCGCCCCGCGCTCGCCCGCATAGTCCCCCTGCTCGGTCGCCATCAATCAGCAGCAAGGCGAAGTGGCGATGAGCGAGACGGAGTCGGCAGCCTCGCTCCCTCGGGGTAACTACGGGGCACGTGGGACGGGCGGGCGACGACGCATGGAGGTTGCGCGATCGTTCGTTGCAGTTGTAAACGCTCCGAAGCGTGACGAATTTCTGAACCGGTCTCGGGCCACTCCTAGGTCGACTCGGCCTCAAACGAGTACGGTAACCTGGTGTGGGTGTGTGTAAACATCGCCAATGGGGAGAGACAAAGGCGGCCAGGCGTGGTGTTGTCGCTAACAGCACTTGCCCCACGGGGGACCTTGCTCTATGGCGCCTTTAGAGGGACGTGTGAGGGCGTTTTGGTGAGTTTGAGGGTGAGCGGCACGTGCTGTGCGGTGAGCCTCGTGGCGGCGTTATCACGAAGACGCCGAGCGGTCGCGGTGACAATTTGGCAATCATCAAACGGTGAAAGGGCAAAGACTTGTGGGGGGGGGGGGGGGGGGGGGTCTGGGATGGCACGCAGCCCGCTACTGACGGCAGACGAACGCGTCCGACCTTCGCGATCAATGTCCATAATCAGGGACGTGCGGTCATGGGCGAGGCAGGCGAGGGGCAGAGCCTTCACCCGGCATACGCCAATGAAAATAGCTGTTTTGCGAAAAGTGAACAAATCATAATGAAATTGACGTTACGATTTTTCCGCTGATCTGTGCCATGAAATGTCGCCTCTGTATGACTGCAATCGTTTTTTTTTTTAGAGTCAAAATCGCCAAATTTGCGGAGCTCCGCTGTAAATACAGGGAGAGACGAGAGGTGAGGCAGCGACGGGCTCAGCCTCCCCTCTGATTGCGCAATAAGCGCGTGCCTGTTACTGTCTCTCAGTGTGTCACCGATGTGATGTTTGTAGACCCCTTAATTACATGTCCTCGCCTTCCATAGTCCACGTAACTTATTTCACGTATGTGTATATGAAGATTTAAAGACCCACAGACACGCACAGAGACACACAGACACGCACAGAGACACAGAGACACGCACAGACACACAGACACGCACAGACACACATTCACGCACAGACACAAACCCAAATACTCGCATAGAGACCCACAGACACGCACAGACACACAGACACGCACAGACACACATTCACGCACAGACACAAACCCAAATACTCGCATAGAGACCCACAGACACGCACAAAGACCCACAGACACGCATAGAGACCCACAGACACGGATAGAGACCCACAGACACGCATAGAGACCCACAGACACGGATAGAGACCCACAGACACGCATAGAGACCCACAGACACGCATAGAGACCCACAGACACGCACAGAGACACAGACGCACAGACACACAGACACGCACAGAAACCCAAATACTCGCATAGAGACCCACAGACATGCACAGAGACCCACAGACACGCATAGGGACCCACAGACACGCACAGATACCAACAGACACGCACAGAAACCCAAAGATCCGCATAGAGACCCACAGACATGCACAGAGACCCACACACTCGCATAGAGACCCACAGACACACAAAGCGACCCACAGACACGCATAGAGACCCACAGACACGCATTGAGACCCACAGACACGCATAGAGACCCACAGACACGCATAGAGATCCACAGACACGCATATCCCACAGACACGCATAGGGACCCACAGACACGCATAGGGACCCACAGACACGCACAGATACCCACAGACACGCACAGAAACCCAAAGATCCGCATAGAGACCCACAGACATGCACAGAGACCCACACACTCGCATAGAGACCCACAGACACACATAGCGACCCACAGACACGCATAGAGACCCACAGACACGCATTGAGACCCACAGACACGCATAGAGACCCACAGACACGCATAGAGATCCACAGACTCGCATATAAATTCACACGGGCTCAGATACCCACAGACACGCATAGGGACCCACAGACACGCATAGAGACCCACATACACGCATAGAGACCCACAGACACGCATAGAGACCCACAGACACGCATAGAGACCCACAGACACGCATAGAGACCCACAGACCACGCATAGAGACCCACAGACACGCATAGAGACCCACAAACACGCATAGAGACCCACAGACACGCATAGAGACCCACAGACACGCATAGGAACCCACAGACACCTATCAGGACTCACAAACGCGCAGAACCGACAGACATACACAGAGACCCACGGACACGCTCAGAGACCCACGCGGACCGAAGCTCCTCTTCTCAGATGGCGGTGGAGGGAATCATGAATCCCCAAGAAATTACTAGAGAATCCCCTCTCTAGTAATTTATTCCCATTTCCAGCCCTACTCACCTGGTCACTTGAAATTGTGGTGAATATTATGGTGAAAGAGTATCGTGGTGAGTGTCATGGTGAATGGCTGAATCTCCTGGTGAGTATGGTGTGTGATTGAGTATCGTATCATGTTCTTAGCTCTTTCGGTAAAGTCACGTTGAAGGGAAACAATAAAATAATATATATAAAACAATAAAAATTCTCACGACGTTTCGACCATAACACAAACGGTCATCATCAGGTGTGAAAAACCAACGGCAAGAAACATTTGAAAGAAGTGGCGGTTCTTTCAAATGTTTCTTTCAAATGTTTCTTGCCGTTGGTTTTTCACACCTGATGATGACCGTTTGTGTTATGGTCGAAACGTCGTGAGAATTTTTATTGTTTTATATATTTTATTATTTTATTGTTTCCCTTCAACGTGACTTTACCGAAAGAGCTAAGAATATGAATTACTGCAGTCACGAAAGCTTTAAATCAAAATTTATCGTATCATGGTTATTGAGTATGGTGGTTGAGTGTGCCATGGTGTTTGAGCAACGCGGTATCATGGTGAGTGAATGAATGTCGTGGTGAGGAGTATCGTGGTGATTGAGGGATGCGGTATCATTGTGCCGTGCCCCGCAGGCCCCTGGCTCTGTATCCTCACAGGGGCCTCGCGGGGGTTCGGAGCGGCCTTCGCAGCGGTCCTGAGTGCAGAGATCCTGGGCCCTGGCTCCCTCCTCCTCCTCTCCGCGCGCTCCCTGGGGCCCCTGCGCCTCCTCGCCCACCGCCTCCTCGCCCAGCGACACGGGGGGCCCCCGCGGGAGCCAGGGGGGCAGGGATGCGTGGGGGGCGAGCCCCTCGAGGAAAGGGGACCCCAAGATGAGAAGGGGCCCCAAGAGGAGAAGGGATCCCTGTTGGTGAGCTGCCCTGGGGGCTGCCTGCGCTTCCTGTGTGTGGCCGCTAACCTGGAGTGCCCCGAAGGCCTTCAGGCAGTGGAGGCCACTTTGAGGACCCAGGACCCGGGCCAATACAGGCGGCTGCTGGTGCTGAACAACGCTGGTAGGGGACGCCCCACACATTGCCGCGTCACCATTGATCCGTGCTGGGCCTGGCCTGGCCTGTTCCTGGGATGGGCATTCTCGCCCCTGCCATGGGAATGTTGAATTTCCACCACTGCGCCAATGGGTGCGGTTACGCAGTGACCCGGCCGCAGCTTGTTTTACCGCTTGTCCCAGAGGTTCGCGGTTTATTAACCGGTTCATACCACGGTTGCGTGTGTTAACCCTAAACATAATAACCACTACACACGCCGTCTGCTCGACTCACAGAGGACCTGAAGTATCCCAGTGATGTAATTCGCAAGAGCAGCCGTTGCGTGCCGGTCCAGGTAGCTCAATTGTGGTACCACAGTCAAAAGATCCCCCGCAAGCACCTATCTAGGCCAGAATGGGGTGACCAGCATCGTGCCCGACCTCCTTTGTGTGTGAATGTGTGAGTGTACACAAATACACTTGCACACATTCACACACAACAACAACCGCCTATCACCACTGAGTGGTGGTGACGTCACCACGGCGCACAAGCGCCTCGTGAAGTGCTGAAGGTTCACTCCTGACAGGAGATGATCGGACAGACCGAGGTGCCATGCGCTATTTGACCAAAATGACTGTAAGATGCACTATCTGTGCACCCCACTGCGCCAACTCGCTGCGTTTTAAGCCGCCCGCGCTCCGCTCATTGTGAGCGTCGCTCCACACTCTCACCGCAGAACGGAGAGAGAACACGCAGGCTCCACACAGGCACCCGAGTCGGGAGTTAAACCCAGGTTCTTCTCGCTGTTGGGACGCGGGCATCGCCGCCACCCCCACCATAATTATATTGCCCCCCTCACTGTGGCCCCCTTACTGTGCCCACCACTCTGCTGTGTCCCTACCGGCACTGTGCCCCCCTCACCACGCCCCCCCCCCACCCCGACGTGCTCCTTTCACTGTGCCCCCTTCACCGCGACCCTTTCACCGCGCCCCCCCCCCCCCCCCCCTTACTGTGACCCTCCCCACCCCCCCCGGGTCGCTGGGGGACGTGAGCCGGCGAGTGAGGGACGTGACGACCGCCGAGTGGGCCCCCCTGTGCCGCCACCTCCAGCTCAACGTGGCTGCCCCCCCTCCTCCTCGCAGGAGCCGCACTACGCTGGTTCCAGGGCCCTGAGGAGTCTGAGGGCACCGGGGACACGAACACGTGGACCGGGGATGAGGGGCCCTCAGGTGAAAGGATGTGAGGGTGTGTGTGTGTGTGTAGGGCAATGTTTTAACGGTGGTTAACGTGAGCTCTGTGTGAAGGGCGTGTTGCTACGGTGATTAATGTGAGCTGTGTGTGTGTAGAACGCGTTGCCATGGTGATTAACGTGAGCTCTGTGTGTGTGTAGGACGCTTTGCCATGGTGATTAACGTGAGCTCTGTGTGTGTGTGTAGGACGCGTTGCCATGGTGATTAATGTGAGTTCTGTGTGTGTATGTGTAGGACGCGTTGCCATGGTGATTAATGTGAGCTATGTGTGTGTAGAACGCGTTGCCATGGTGATTAACGTGAGTTGTGTGTAGGACGCGTTGCCATGGTGATTAACGTGAGCTCTGTGTGTATGTGTAGGACGCGTTGCCATGGTGATTAATGTGAGCTGTGTGTGTGTATGTGTGTAGGACGCGTTGCCATGGTGGTTAACGTGAGCTCTCTGTGCGCCCTCACTCCGTACCCGAGCTGGGCTCCGTACTGCTCGTCACGCGCAGCCAGAGACATGTTGCACGTCGTCTTGGCAACCGAGGAGCCGCACGTGCGGGTCCTTAACTACGCTCCTGGTGCGGTCGCCCTGCTTGCAACAGCATTGAACACTCGTACCAACACACACGCACGCACCAACGCTCGTACCAACAGACGTGCCGATACTAACAAACCAACAACAGTCAGGTTTTGCCTTCGAATCCAGTGGCTGCCCTCGTTAATACTGCGTTGTGTATTAACCATATGCATAGCATGCACCGTTTGCTTTACTCACAGTGGCCATCAACATTTACACTGCAAAATACACAACTAGAATTATACACAAAGCAGCAAACACCGCCCCCTACTGCGACAAACTTGGCAAGACCCTCCTTGAAAAAGTCACGGGACCGAGTGAGGCTTTCCTGAGTAAACACAAGGGGGCCAACACACACCACGATCTCCTCACCGCGACACCCGATGACTCACCATGATACCGTGCTACTCAATCACCATACCACACGCACCACGATACTCACCATATCAGTCATCATGTTGAGCCACGCTCACCAGGACAGAGTTTGTGACAGCACCAGGGGAGCTATCACGGTTCTCATAACCCCTCACCTTCTCCCCCATCATGCCCCTCCCCCCCCACAGGTCCGATGGACACAGACATGCAGGCGGAGGCGTGCGTGCGGACAGGCGACGCGGGGCTACGGGGGCGGCTGGAGAAATCTCGCGCTGGAGGGGCACTCGTGGACCCCCCGCGACTCGGCGCATGCGCTGCTGCGCCTGCTGCGGGCAGACTCCTTCCGCAGCGGCGCACACGTGGACTACTACGACGTGCCAGGGCCACGCCGCGGGGGAGACGGCGCGGAGACGGCGGCACACCGCGGGAGAGACGGCGGCACACCGCAGGGACAGTGATGGCACAGAGACGGCACAGAGATGGCACACCGCGGGAGAGACGGCGGCACACCGCGGGAGAGACGGCACACCACGGGAGAGACGGCACACCGCGGGAGGGACGGCGGCACACCGCAGGGACAGTGATGGCACAGAGATGGCACCGCGGAGACGACACAGGCCACACAGGGACAGCGATGTCAGACCGCGCAGAGGCAAGCCGGTGGCACTGATGACTAGAGAATCGCGACGACTGAGACTCGTAGCGATTGTGGCTGCAAACACGTCACGCGCTGAACATAAGACACTCCGACGCGGGCTACGTCACAAACTACGCCGGGGCAATCGTCCTCAACACTAATGGCGTGGCCCGGCATCACACCAGTACGAGACGGCATCACACAGAACGAACATCTTAATCACGAGGCCGGCTTAAAGCAAAAGTATACAGTAGGCGACGTTTCAGGCAATGGCCCTTCTTCATGGCACATGAATCAACACAACAGCAGGGTCCTGCATCCCAAACACTACTGACGTCATTTCTCTTGCAAGGGTGCCGGAGGGCGCCGTGGCGTCATGCTACACACAGGGCTTTTAGTGTCATTGCCTGAATTACTGAAGTCGCGGCTACTTGACCAGGCATCAAAACACTACGTCATCACCAGCGAGGCTATTGGTTCATATTAAGAGTCTGGCTCTGCGCGAGTCTGTGCCTCTCTGTGTGAGTCTGCGGCTTTCTCTGTGTGAGTCTGTGCCTCTCTGTGTGAGTCTGTGGCTTTCTCTGTGTGAGTCTGTGGCTGCCCTCTGTGTGAGTCTGTGGCTTTCCTCTGTGCGAGTCCGTGGCTTTCTCTGTGTGAGTCTGCCTCTCTGTGTGAGTCTGTAGCTGCTCTCTGTGTGAGTCGTGGCTTTCTCTGTGTGAGTCCGTGGCTCTCTCTGTGTGAGACTGTGGCTCTCTATGAGTCTGTGGGCTCTATGTGAATCTATGGGACTCTGTATGTCTCTTTGGCTCCCTGTGTGAGTGTGAGTCGGTGAGTCTTTGTGCTAGTCTGTGGGTCTCTGTGAGTCTATGATGATTGAGAGTTTGGCTTCATCTGGGAGCAAGCCGGAGATTCCCCATTGTATACGAGACGAAATCAACTGCCAATGCACCGTCTTGCTGTACTGCCATTGTCTGGCCTTAATCTGGTAGTGCAACGAGGATTTATCCGCCGAAACTTTATTTTCTTGCGGCGTTTCATGATCGCTTTAATGTATTGATTGCCCAGCCTCGCCTTTCCAGGGGTGATCCATGATCGCTTTAATGTATTGATTGATGGTAATTTAATTAGTAGCTGTAGCTAATGATCCGCGTTCGATTTGTAATCAATAAACATTTAAATGTCCTGTGTGGTGAGCGAGACTGGTGAGTGTATTCCAGGTGTGTGAATCAGGTGAGTGTATTCCAGGTGTATGAATCAGGGGAGTGTATTCCAGTTGTGTGAATCAGGTGAGTGTATTCCAGTTGTGTGAATCAGGGGAGTGTATTCCAGGTGTATGAATCAGGTGAGTGTATTCCAGGTATGTGAATCAGGTGAATGTATTCCAGTTGTGTGAATCAGGTGAATGTATTCCAGGTGTGTGAATCAGGTGAGTGGATTCCAGTTGTGTGAATCAGGTGATTATTCCAGGTGTGTGAATCAGGTGAGTGTATTCCAGGTGTATGAATCATGTGAGTGTATTCCAGGTATGTGAATCAGGTGAATGTATTCCAGTTGTGTGAATCAGGTGAATGTATTCCAGGTGTGTGAATCCGGTGAATGGATTCCAGTGTGTGAATCAGGTGAGTGTATTCCAGGTGTGTGAATCAGGTGAGTGTATTCCAGGTGTGTGAATCAGGGGAGTGTATTCCAGGTGTGTGAATCAGGTGAGTGTATTCCAGGCGTGTGAATCAGGTGAGTGTATTCCAGGTGTGTGAATCAAGTGAGTATTCCAGGTGTGTGAATCAGGTGAGTGGATTCCAGTTGTGTGAATCAGGTGAGTGGATTCCAGGTGTGTGAATCAGGGGAATGTATTCCAGTTGTGTGAATCAGGTGAATGTATTCCAGGTGTGTGAATCAGGTGAATGTATTCCAGTTCTGTGAATCAGGGGAGTGTATTCCAGGTGTGTGAATCAGGTGAGTGTATTCCAGTTGCGTGAATCAGGTGAGTGGATTCCACTTGTGTGAATCAGGTGCATGTATTCCAGGTGTGTGAATCAGGTGAATGTATTCCAATTGTGTGAATCATATGAGTGCATTGAAGGTGTGTGAATCAGGGGAGTGTATTCCAGGTGTGTGAATCACATGAGTGTATTCGAGGTGTGTGAATCAAGGGAGTGTATTCCAGGTGTGTGAATCAGGTGAGTGGATTTCAGTTGTGTGAATCAGGTGAGTGGATTCCAGTTGTGTGAATCAGGGGAGTGTATTCCAGGTGTGTGAATCAGGTGAGTGTATTCCAGGTGTGTGAATCAGATGAGTGTATTCCAGGTGTGTGAATCAGGGGAGTGTATTCCAGTTGTGTGAATCAGGTGAATGTATTCCAGTTGTGTGAATCACATGAGTGTATTCCAGGTGTGTGAATCAGGGGAGTGTATTCCAGTTGTGTGAATCAGGGGAGTGTATTCCAGGTGTGTGAATCACATGAGTGTATTCGAGGTGTGTGAATCAGGGGAGTGTATTCCAGCTGTGTGAATCAGGTGAATGCATTCCAGGTGTGTGAATCAGGTGAGTGGATTCCATTTGTAAATCAGGGGAGTGTATTCCAGGTGTATGAATCAGGTGAGTGTATTCCAGGTGTGTAAATCAGGGGAGTGTATTCCAGTTGTGTGAATCAGGTGAATGTATTCCAGTTGTGTGAATCACATGAGTTTATTCCAGGTGTGTGAATCAGGGGAGTGTATTCCAGTTGTGTGAATCAGGTGAGTGTATTCCAGGTGTGTGAATCAGGTGAGTGTATTCCAGGTGTGTGAATCAGGTGAATGTATTCCAGTTGTGTGAATCAGATGAGTGTATTCCAGGTGTGTGAATCAGGGGAGTGTATTCCAGTTGTGTGAATCAGGTGAGTGTATTCCAGCTGTGTGAATCAGGTGAATGCATTCCAGGTGTGTGAATCAGGTGAGTGGATTCCATTTGTAAATCAGGGGAGTGTATTCCAGGTGTATGAATCAGGTGAGTGTATTCCAGGTGTGTAAATCAGGGGAGTGTATTCCAGTTGTGTGAATCAGGTGAGTGTATTCCAGGTGGTGAATCAGGGGAGTGTATTCCAGTTGTGTGAATCAGGTGAGTGGATTCCAGGTGTGTGAATCAGGTGAATGTATTCCAGGTGTGTGAATCAGGTGAGTGGATTCCATTTGTAGATCAGGGGAGTGTATTCCAGGTGTATGAATCAGGTGAGTGTATTCCAGGTGTATGAATCAGGTGAGTGTATTCCAGGTGTGTCAATCAGGTGAGTGCATTCCATTTGTAAATCAGGGGAGTGTATTCCAGGTGTATGAATCAGGGGAGTGTATTCCAGGTGTGTGATTCAGGTGAGTGGATTCCATTTGTAGATCAGTGGAGTGTATTCCAGGTGTATGAATCAGGGGAGTGTATTCCAGTTGTGTGAATCAAGTGAGTGTATGCCAGTTGTGTGAAATCAGGTGAGTGTATTCCAGGTGTGTGAATCAAGTGAGTATTCCAGGTGTGTGGAATCAGGTGAGTGGATTCCAGTTGTGTGAATCAGGTGAGTGTATTCCAGGTGTGTGAATCAAGTGAGTATTCCAGGTGTGGTGAATCAGGGGAATGTATTCCAGTTGTGTGAATCAGTGAATGTATTCAGTTGTGTGAATCAGGGGAGTGTATTCCAGTTCTGTGAATCAGGGGAGTGTATTCCAGGTGTGTGAATCAGGTGAGTGTATTCCAGTTGCGTGAATCAGGTGAGTGGATTCCAGTTGTGTGAATCAGGTGAATGTATTCCAGGTGTGTGAATCAGGTGAATGTATTCCAATTGTGTGAATCAGATGAGTGTATTCCAGGTGTTGTGAATCAGGGGAGTGTATTCCAGGTGTGTGAATCACATGAGTGTATTCGAGGTGTGTGAATCAAGGGAGTGTATTCCAGGTGTGTGAATCAGGTGAGTGGATTTCAGTTGTGTGAATCAGGTGAGTGTATTCCAGGTGTGTGAATCAGGTGAGTGTATTCCAGGTGTGGTGAATCAGATGAGTGTATTCCAGGTGTGTGAATCAGGGGAGTGTATTCCCGGTGTGTGAATCCAGGTGAATGTATTCCAGTTGTGTGAATCACATGAGTGTATTCCAGGTGTGTGAATCAGGGGAGTGTATTCCAGTTGTGTGAATCAGGGGAGTGTATTCCAGGTGTATGAATCAGGTGAGTGTATTCCAGGTGTGTAAATCAGGGGAGTGTATTCCAGTTGTGTGAATCAGGTGAGTTGTATTCCAGGTGTGTGAATCAGGGGAGTGTATTCCAGTGTGTGAATCAGGTGAGTGGATTCCAGGTGTGTGAATCAGGTGAATGTATTCCAGGTGTGTGAATCAGGTGAGTGGATTCCATTTGTAGATCAGGGGAGTGTATTCCAGGTGTATGAATCAGGTGAGTGTATTCCAGGTGTACGAATCAGGTGAGTGTATTCCAGGTGTGTGAATCAGGTGAGTGGATTCCATTTGTAAATCAGGGGAGTGTATTCCAGGTGTATGAATCAGGGGAGTGTATTCCAGGTGTGTGAATCAGGTGAGTGGATTCCATTTGTAGATCAGGGGAGTGTATTCCAGGTGTATGAATCAGGTGAATGTATTCCAGTTGTGTGAATCAGGTGAGTGTATTCCAGGTGTGAATCAGTGGAGTGTATTCCAGGTGTGTGAATCAGGTGAGTGTATTCCAGGTGTGTGAATCAGGGGAGTGTATTCCAGTTGTGTGAATCAGGTGAGTGTATTCCAGGTGTGTGAATCAGGTGAGTGTATTCCAGGTGTGTGAATCAAGTGAGTATTCCAGGTGTGTGAATCAGGGGAGTGTATTCCAGGTGTGTGAATCAGGTGAGTGTATTCCAGGTGTGTGAATCAAGTGAGTATTCCAGGTGTGTGAATCAGGTGAGTGGATTCCAGTTGTGTGAATCAGGTGAATGTATTCCAGTTCTGTGAATCAGGGGAGTGTATTCCAGGTGTGTGATTCAGGTAAATGTATTCCAGTTGTGTGAATCATATGAGTGTATTCGAGGTGTGTGAATCAGGGGAGTGTATTCCAGGTGTGTGAATCACATGAGTGTATTCCAGGTGTGTGAATCACATGAGAGTATTCCAGGTGTGTGGATCAGGGGAGTGTATTCCAGGTGTGTGAATCAGGTGGGTGGATTTCACTTGTGTGAATCAGGTGAGGGGATTCCAGTTGTGTGAATCAGGGGAGTGTATTCCAGGTGTGTGAATCAGGTGAATGTATTCCAGTTATGTGAATAAGGTGAGTGGATTCCAGGTGTGAATCACAGAGTGTATTCCAGGTGTGTGAATCACATGAGAGCATTCCAGGTGTGTGGATCAGGGGAGTGTATTCCAGGTGGGTGAATCAGGTTAATGTATTCCAGTTGTGTGAATCAGATGAGTGTATTCCCGGCGTGTGAATCAGGGGAGTGTATTCCAGGTGTGTGAATCAGGGGAGTGTATTCCAGTTGTGTGAATCAGGTGAGTGTATTCCAGGTGTGTGAATCAGGGGAGTGTATTCCAGGTGTGTGAATCAGGGGAGTGTATTCCAGGTGTGTGAATCAGGTGAGTGTATTCCAGGTGTGTGAATCAGGTGAGTGTATTCCAGTTGTGTGAATCAGGTGAGTGTATTCCAGTTGTGTGAATCAGGTGAGTGTATTCCCGGCGTGTGAATCAGGGGAGTGTATTCCAGGTGTGTGAATCAGGGGAGTGTATTCCAGGTGTGTGAATCAGGTGAGTGTATTCCAGTTGTGTGAATCAGGGGAGTGTATTCCAGGTGTGTGAATCAAGTGAGTATTCCAGGTGTGTGAATCAGGGGAATGTATTCCAGTTGTGTGAATCAGGTGAATGTATTCCAGTTGTGTGAATCAGGGGAGTGTATTCCAGTTCTGTGAATCAGGGGAGTGTATTCCAGGTGTGTGGATCAGGTGAGTGTATTCCAGTTGCGTGAATCAGGTGAGTGGATTCCAGTTGTGTGAATCAGGTGAATGTATTCCAGGTGTGTGAATCAGGTGAATGTATTCCAATTGTGTGAATCATATGAGTGTATTCCAGGTGTGTGAATCAGGGGAGTGTATTCCAGGTGTGTGAATCACATGAGTGTATTCGAGGTGTGTGAATCAAGGGAGTGTATTCCAGGTGTGTGAATCAGGTGAGTGGATTTCAGTTGTGTGAATCAGGTGAGTGTATTCCAGGTGTGTGAATCAGGTGAGTGTATTCCAGGTGTGTGAATCAGATGAGTGTATTCCAGGTGTGTGAATCAGGGGAGTGTATTCCAGGTGTGTGAATCAGGTGAATGTATTCCAGTTGTGTGAATCACATGAGTGTATTCCAGGTGTGTGAATCAGGGGAGTGTATTCCAGTTGTGTGAATCAGGGGAGTGTATTCCAGGTGTATGAATCAGGTGAGTGTATTCCAGGTGTGTAAATCAGGGGAGTGTATTCCAGTTGTGTGAATCAGGTGAGTGTATTCCAGGTGTGTGAATCAGGGGAGTGTATTCCAGTTGTGTGAATCAGGTGAGTGGATTCCAGGTGTGTGAATCAGGTGAATGTATTCCAGGTGTGTGAATCAGGTGAGTGGATTCCATTTGTAGATCAGGGGAGTGTATTCCAGGTGTATGAATCAGGTGAGTGTATTCCAGGTGTACGAATCAGGTGAGTGTATTCCAGGTGTGTGAATCAGGTGAGTGGATTCCATTTGTAAATCAGGGGATGTATTCCAGGTGTATGAATCAGGGGAGTGTATTCCAGGTGTGTGAATCAGGTGAGTGGATTCCATTTGTAGATCAGGGAGTGTATTCCAGGTGTATGAATCAGGGGAGTGTATTCCAGTTGTGTGAATCAGGTGAGTGTATTCCAGGTGTGTGAATCAGTGGAGTGTATTCCAGGTGTGTGAATCAGGTGAGTGTATTCCAGGTGTGTGAATCAGGGGAGTGTATTCCAGTTGTGTGAATCAGGGGAGTGTATTCCAGGTGTGTGAATCAGGTGAGTGTATTCCAGGTGTGTGAATCAAGTGAGTATTCCAGGTGTGTGAATCAGGGGATTGTATTCCAGGTGTGTGAATCAGGTGAGTGTATTCCAGGTGTGTGAATCAAGTGAGTATTCCAGGTGTGTGAATCAGGTGAGTGGATTCCAGTTGTGTGAATCAGGTGAATGTATTCCAGTTCTGTGAATCAGGGGAGTGTATTCCAGGTGTGTGATTCAGGTAAATGTATTCCAGTTGTGTGAATCATATGAGTGTATTCGAGGTGTGTGAATCAGGGGAGTGTATTCCAGGTGTGTGAATCACATGAGTGTATTCCAGGTGTGTGAATCACATGAGAGTATTCCAGGTGTGTGGATCAGGGAGTGTATTCCAGGTGTGTGAATCAGGTGTGTGGATTTCACTTGTGTGAATCAGGTGAGGGGATTCCAGTTGTGTGAATCAGGGGAGTGTATTCCAGGTGTGTGAATCAGGTGAATGTATTCCAGTTATGTGAATAAGGTGAGTGGATTCCAGGTGTGTGAATCACATGAGTGTATTCCAGGTGTGTGAATCACATGAGAGCATTCCAGGTGTGTGGATCAGGGGAGTGTATTCCAGGTGGGTGAATCAGGT